>BSBK01012629.1:0-64546 GCA_027943335.1 Chamaecyparis obtusa
TGCTTGGTTTAACTTGTTTTCCTCATCAATTATCCTTACCTCATGGCTCTTTATATTCTTAGCCATATCATTTATTTCATTTTCTTTGGCTGCTTTGGTCTTTGTTATTCTAAAAATGTGTTTGTGTGCCCTTGCACATTTAACAAAGATATCTTATGTTCTAAAATTTTGAATTTTATGTTCTTTATGGATTTGTCTAAATGTTCCAGGTCTTTTTTGATGTTCTCATTTAGCTTATTGAACAAGTGTGATTCATATTCTATTTGTGTTGTTGTCTTTGTTGTTTCTTTTAGTGAAGAAAATTATGCATCAAATTCTTCAGTAACTTTTTCTAAATTATTCTCCTTCGCATGCTCAAAAAAATGAATTTAGGATGGTAATTTTTTATGTAGCTCGTTAAGTGCTAGATATAGACATTGATCTACAAGTTCTATTTTTCTTTTTGTTTCTTCAATTCCTTTTGAAAATACAAGTGCTGATAATACTTTAATGGATTTGTCATTCATTTGAGTAGATATGAAAGATCATCATGTGATGAAGATGTATCTACCTTTTCTTTACCTTTACTTGTTTGCACTGGAATGATTTTTTTTCTTTCTCTATTTCTTCCTCCTTATGTTCTGTAGTTTCATCTTGTATCTCTAAGTATGTTTGTACTGTGGGAGGTGTGGTAGAGGGTGTTTGATTAATCTATGAAGTTGATTGTTATTGTACCTCAATTTTTTGAGTATCTTCCTACTCTTTACTCTTCTCTTCCTACTTATGGGGTTCACTGATCTACATATCCCTATCCAAATTGTCAACATTTTGTGCTTGATCTTGAAATGGCTCCTCTTTATCATTAACGGGGCCCAATGTAATATCGACTCCTTCAATAATTAAATCTAGTTTCTTACTAGTACTTGGCTGCTCATAATTTGTAGGAATTTGAATTGACTCTCTAGCCAACTTCTTCAATTAATCTTTAGCTATTTGTTCTATTTCTCGAGTGATTTCAATGTGATAAGTAGGAATTTACAACACTTCACCTCTGTGAGCATCACCTAGATCTAATGAGTACTAAGTCTTCCATTCATTCTCATGAGAGATGGGTTCGTGTGAACCACTACTCATGAATCATGGGTCAATGTGTTTGACTCAAAAAAAACATAGAGTTGAATCCTGATAGCAATATCATGATTTCAATGTATTTTCCTAACATGAATAGATTCATTCTTTTCTTTCTTCTAAGGGAATTATCCATGATGCGAAGTAACTTTTCCAATTAGTCTTCTAAAATATTGGGACAGAGTTTTGTTACTACATCATTTCTTAACTTCAAATCCTCTTCCTTATCTCTACCCTCCCTCACTTCTAATATGTCATAAAGTTCTTTAGGTATGCTTCCCTAAAATTCTATTAGTGCTCTTTTGTAATCCAAAAGATATGTCAAAACTATAATTTGTAAGGATGTCTTCTAATTAAGATTATATCTATCAAAGAATTTCATTGATCAAGATTACCTTCTTTGATTATTCTATTATTTAGTATCCCAAGGTCTGGTTTCCAACCTTTCCTTGTGCTAGTAGAAGGGTCTTTGGTACTACAGCATTTTATTTCATCTTATCTTATTTAACTTGTTCAATTTTCTAGTTAGCATTCTATTTCTCTTCTTTTGATTCATCTTCATTTGATTCCTTGGTGTGAATTACCTTAGGCTTATTTGATATTAGTTTTTGTGCCATAGCCTTTTGTCTCTTAGGTTTTCTAGGAGAGCTAATAATTGGTTCTATTTTCACTTACAGTTCTTTAGTTGCAGGATATATTCCTCTTGGTCTCTTTATGATTGGTGATGATGATGGACTTGGTTGTACATGAATTATCTCAGCATCTGGTGTACTTGGTAATGGTGTTGTTGGTGTGGATAGGTGTGAAGGTCCTATTACTGCAATACGTTAGATAATATATTTCATCCTTCTTCACTCAATAACTTCATAGAATGTTTTGTGTGTTTTCATTATTCTTTATAAATTCCTACAGCCTTGGCTATCTTGTCAATGATTTTATCTACCTTCTTTACTATATAGTGTTCTTCTTGTCCTTTAATTTCATCAAACCTTTCCTCCCAAGTCCCCCACTTAGGACTATCCTCATATTTTACTAATTTCAATAAAGTATCAATGCATTCAACCAATAAATCATTAGATACTTCATACTCCAAAGGATTAATAAAGTGAATTATAGCTTCAATTTCTTTGAAACACATGTATTATCAGTCTCGTCCATAATGAAAATTTCATTGTTATATTTATCAACTATAGAAGGTGAAACTATATATCTTTGTTTCATTTGGTTTTGAAGTTCTTTCATTATTCTAGTAATGTCACTTTCAAATCTATCCTTATGTTTCTTTCTATAATAGATGTTGACTTTCTCCATTGTGCATCTATCTGAATTCCATTCAGATGCAAGCATTGTGGGAAATGTTTTGGTTAGCTAAAAAGTAAGTGTACAAGGTATGATCCAAATCTAAATGGTGTATACTTATCTTGTTTAATTCTCCTAACATTATCAATCACCTTATTTCTAAAAATCTCACAAAGATTCACATCTTCTCTGTCAATTACCATCTTATAGGTTGCATGAACAAAACCAACAGATATAGAATTTGGTCTAAAGGTGTAAATCATATTATATCCTAATATCTTACTCAATAGTATCACATCATTTTGTTTTATGGTGTGAACTTTCACGACTCTCTCATCATAATACACTTTTTTGTTCTTTTCCTCAAGCTTCTTAACTTATTTTTTTCTTCTAATGTAGGATTAATTCTCGTCATGCTTAGGCTGGTTATATTATGAATTATTTCATCTATTATCTCTAATCTAAATTTTATCATTGTCGAACCTACTTAGTATAATCCTTATCCATTCCTCATTGTCAAAATCAATAGGAAAGATCTTCTTCATTAAGTCAATCTGCCCTAAATGTTCAAAGCCTTATTTGTATGTTCCATCATGTAGGTTGTAAAATTTGTCCATATCTTCATAAATCTCATTGTATCCTATTGATTCAATCTTTCAATATATCTATGTCCAGGTATTCTCTACGTATAATAAATTGCTAGGGATTTGTGAAAAAGCTCCCTCGAATCATCCAAATATCGAGTAACAGATATTTTCTTTAAATTTTATCTAGGTTCACTCCTAATATCTTCAACTACTTTATTTTCCAATTTAGTTCAACTAAATATCCAGGATAAGTAACTAGGTTATTCTTGCAAGAGTAGTAAATACCTTTCTCTTCTCACACTAGGGTTTGATGATAATATGCTTGATATTGTTTCAACCAAACTTGAAGTCTTTAGGTCCTTTCTTCTTTTAGTCTCTCTAAGTAAAAATAGTGAGTAAATCCATCGATCAACATTCTTATATTTACCAAACATTCAAATCTACATTAATTGCTCAAACAAAAAAAAATATGTTTCCTTAAGCTAGTAGCCTTCCGTCCTTTGGCACCGTCACATATGTGAATTTAATTTTCTATCTCATTCACTATAGCTTCCTTTAGTCTATTCCACGGTGTTCCCAAGTGTGTGGAATACCATTCAACTAATCATGGGTTTAGTGATATTCCGATATGCTTATACCTACAAGGTGTAATATATTTCCACTTCAAGGTGCATTTCTCATTAGGATCTGATGAATTTCTCTTTTCTCCATGAGATTCTTCTATCTTCTTATACTTTGATATATCCTTCTACTTTTTAGTCTAAGTCTGTGAAGTTGTAGGCAATTTTTTTCCTAAAAGTCTTCATAAAGTCATCCAATTTATTTATGTTAATATTATGTTCATTAATTTCATTATTGTTCATGTTTCTTCTAGTATCTAGTGATCGTTTATCCTATCATCTTCTATTTCTTTTGAATCTAAAAAATCTTGTTGTATGTCACAACTTATTGCAAACATAACATGTCAAAGTACCTTTTCCTTGTCTATCTCCAAATTGGTTTATTTCAAGTTTGCATTCTCTAGAAAAGTGTCCAAAATTGTTACATTTTTAACATGTAATGGGTCCATTTCCTACCTCCATTGATCTTCTCCCTATCATTTTAGTCCTTTCATGCATTCTAATATCAGATCTAGGTTCCTACATTCTCAAGCTCTATGTTCAAAATTAGAACAATTATAACAATAACCAGAAAAGGGTTTAGAATACTTAGTTGTGCATTCCTTCTCCATATGTCCAACTTCATTGTAGATAAAACACTTTTCATTGAATTTCCTTCTAAGTGGTGAACAATCTGGTCTTGTCCTTATTTTACTCGATCTAGTGTTTGAATAGGTTCATTCTTTCTCAGATCTAATTTTTGCCTGGCTTCAAGATCTTTGGATGTTTTAGATTGCTCTGATGATTCTCCTTCATTTTAACTAATTCTTGTATTATCTACTTTAGGTCTTTGTTCCATGATCTGTTCATCAAGAATTGCTACACTTGAATGTAACTTCTCAACATGTTTCTTTGATTGTGTAAGTTCTCCTTTGATGATACAATTGTACTTCTCAAGTTTTGAAATCTTTAATATAGAATCTTCAAGCTCAGATGTTACTTTCATAAGTTGTAATTTCAGATTTCCATTCTCGGATATATATACATTCTTAGTTCTTCATGATTCTTTCTAATTTTATAAGAAGTCTATTAACAGCACATTTTGTTATTTATGGAAGCCTTGGTCAAGGGAAAACCCCAGTGGGGATGCTACCCACAAAATGATCCACTAATGAAAAGTATTGTGTGAAAGATATTGACTCTATAAAGGAGTCTATTACATCCGCATAGTGTATCTATCCTTGTGAGAGGACTAGGTGATGTAGGAGCATCTCGGGTCCTTGGCAATCCCGTGTCATCAAAAAGATGTTTGAAGTTTTCTGTGTTGCTCAATTCTTGTGTTGACCAAGTTGGTTTAGTGTTGCTCAGTTTACTTTTTTTTATCTATGTTGGCTAGTTATCTCTCTGGCACTCGGTGATGCTTGTCTGGCACTCAGTTATCCTTGCTTACTGAGTTGTTTATTTTGGATTTCTGTTGAGGTTGACTCTTGTAATTAATTTTGGTCACAGATTTAATGTTGGTATTTATCATTGGAAAGCATGTGGACCTAGATCTGGTCATTCCTTCCATTGATGGTGGATCTAAAGGCTAACTTGGTTCAGTACCCTCTTGTATAAATGTAGTTATTTGGTTATAGTTTAGGACATCAATTAGGACATCGGAGATAGAAGATAGAAGATTAGAGATTGTTGGTAGATCCTTGCATGTTTGAGGACTTTTGTACTTGATTGTAATATCTAGCCTCAACTGAGAAGGCCTTACATCCCGGCATGTATGAATCAATTTGAGGATAATATATGCAAAGTGTTTCTGTAATCTCTCTCTCACTTGTTATGTTGTTTCTTCCGCGTGTTGTTCTGCAAGGTGGACTTGTTTAGGGTGTGTCTTTGGCCCCTCTCCCTGTCTTCTCTTGCATCACTAGGCCCTATTGAAAACCTTTTACCATCTGAGTAGTCAACTATATAATACAAAAAATAGATCTTACTATTTATATAAAGTTCTCACTGCACATACAGTACATATACAAATTCACAATACAAAACTTTGACTATTATTGATATCTTTAATATCTGATCAGTCCTTATAGATGGTCACATAAAATCAATCATACAATTCTCCTTCTCTTCTTTGATTATGAAGTTTGTATCTACACCTAACATAAAAAGTGTGCTTATGTCAATTATATCATTACAATACAATTGGTAATATCTCTTAAACAAAGTGTCTTCCTTTATACCTTTCACTTTATCCAATCAACCCTTAACTAACTTAAATGTTTCCAAAACTTTAATATCTCATTCTGCTATGTTAGGAATGATGTCATCTCAAACTGATTCATAACTTTATTTTACAATAAAAAATAACTTGTTAGCCAAAACTCGATATACTCTATCTTGCCCTATTTCTGTGATCTTATGAAAACTTCAGAAAACATAACCCAAACATAATATGTCTTTTAGCACAATCATACACATTATGAATGGTGTCCATACTATCTATAGTGAAGCTCTCTAAGGTCCATCTGTCAATAGTAAACCTTGTTGAATAGATCTTTGTACCATCTCATTGTAAATTGCCTTGTACTTAGACAATTTTTCAAAATATGTCCCTCCAAAATATGTCTATATGTTGCCATTAATGAAAACCCTATCATATCCCATTATCCAAATTTCCAATAGTTATATCTCCCAAACTCAAGAGGAAACACTTATGTGTTTGTGGTGCTTGTAATCACATGTGTCCATTTATGAATTATTTTAGAAATATGTATACTTAGGAAATACTAGTACACCTCACTTTATAAAAAAAATATAACTAAACTTAAAAATATTAAATTTAATTAATTAATTAAAAAATAAAATAATCAATCAAAAGGAAAAACAATATAATACAAGAATGACATTTATATCCTTATTTGCAAGAATGACATTAATTTCCTTATTTGCATCTTCCAAGAAATACTCATTTACTCTTTTATCTTGTAAATATTGATTATATATCTATCATTACAGTATACAAATATTTCTCTATCCTTTCCCTTAAAAGTTCTTTCTTCTAAATATATCAAGTCCTTTAAAAAAAAATCAGCCCTATTAAAATTAGAATTTACAATCTAAATTATAAGAAAACCTTATAGATTTTTTTTTTAAAAATGGTTCTTTAAATATATAATTTATCAATCTAATTTTATATTTTTAATTAAAATATCTTAAAAAATATTTAAAATATCATAAAAAGAAAATCAAATATGAACATAAATATAAAAAGACAAATACTAATTAAACATTAAATTTGATAATAATCTTTTGCTAAGATGACTTTATAAAACAAACCTTAATATTTCCAAAACATAATTACTTTTTAACACTAAAATTTGATGCCATTTTTTCTGAGGAATAGCTGTCAATGGCACAAGTTTTTCTAGAGTGATGCCAAATGTCTCAGACACATCAGCATCATTGTCCATAGGAATGGACCAACTGAAGGTTCTTTACATTGTTTATCGATCAACAAGGCTAAAATCTTTAAAACAAATACTTCTTTTATGTCTCCTATTGGAGCCATTTAAATGTGAACAAGGGTCCAAATATTGGAGTCCCCATTAAATCTGTTAAATTATTGTCAACTACTCAAAATAATATACTCACACTAAAATTAGAATTTACAATCTAACTTATATATAAGTCTGTTAACAAAACTTTTAAAACAGTCCTTTAAATATATATTTTACTAATCTAATTAAAAACTTTTAATTAAAATACTTTTAAAAATAAGTCTAATATAAGAAGAGAATCAAATATGAACATATATATTAGAAAAATAAATATTATTTACATTTTCACTTTACTATTGTAACCATTTAAATTCAAATACTTCTTTTCCGTCGACTATTGTAACCATTTAAATTTGAACGTGCAAATGATCAGGTAGCAAACCATGCGATCCGTGTTACACAGGGAAAGTGAATGGATAATATTCAAACCTAAACTCATTTGTATTTTATTCATGAACAATCTGCTTTAACTTTAGAAAATTTGCAAATTTCAATTGACTTTCATATCAAAGGTTTTCATCAATTTGGGAGGGGAATCAGAACTGCTGGGTGGATTACTGATGAAGGCAAGTGTAAGATCTGGCGCTGACAAAATAAAGATTGTGTTGGCTATTCATAAGTAATTTGAAGAACGAAAATCAGAAGAGAAATCCATTCTAAAAGAAGATGAAAAGGAAGAGGGATGAAAGGTGAAGGAAGCCCAACGTTCTGATGAAATTTTGGTTTCAATTGGAAAGAACGAACGAACGAACTGATTGCATTATCCTAATTCTTCGCATGCTGGAGAAAATTCTTTGCTTCAGACCTTCATCTAACCCACTAGGTTATGCTGGCAATTTTATAATAATATGTTTGTTGGTTCGTTTATGATTCTGAAAAATTTATGTCATAAATTAGGAGTTAATGAAGTGATGGAATATATTTTAGGAGTTGAAAAGTAGATTTAGATATTTTTTTTAGATACGTTGACATCATTCTTATTCGAGTGGGCTATGTAACAAAGGTTTTAATGATAAATTCAGAGTCCAGTTGGATCAAAAGGATCATTCAAATAAATCAAGAAAATTGCAACACTGCAATATTTCTTGAAGAACAAGCACAAATATAAAAAATATTATGTAAAATAAAAATGTAAAAATAGAAAGATAAAATTGTAAAATGTTTACTTTCTATATAAGAAGAATAAGAGATTTAAAGGAAGAGGTGTCTTTGTTAGATTCATCCTCATAGAAACTCAAAAAAGTTTTGTCCGCTCAAAACTTGCATTCTTATTTTCAGAAAACCTATGATTTTTATAATTTGATTTACATAAAATATTCTTATTTTATCTTTTTAGCCACTTTATTTAAAGTTCTATGCACTTCTGTTCAGTGCTAGGAAACCGGAAATGACTATGGCTGACATGAATGACTTGGTAGAATGTACTGTTCTCTCTCCATAGGAGAATGATAGAAGATAAAAATACACTGAGAACTGAGAAGAATGTAGAATACGTGAAAGAGACAACGAAAATATCTAGAATGTACGCATTCAATGGTTAAAGATTTTTGCAGATTTCGATAGAACAAGTGCTCACATAAAATTGGGATTTTGTAGTTTCTGTTTCGAACAACAGCAGATATTTTTGTACTATTGGTATATTTTCCTTCCCCGTATACTCTTTGATGGAGTTGTCAACTGTGCCCTAACAAATATAGGTCTGATCGTTTTATTGATTTTTAAAATAAAAACAAAATAAATCTATTTTTTACAACTGGGACAACAGATAAATAATTTTGTATTGATTATTTAAATATTTATAAATATTCAATTTATAGAAGTGAAATAATTTTGTTTTGATTATATAAATATCTATAAAAATTCAAATAAAAACGAAATTTAGTATTATTTCTAAACAATTTAAATTTGGCATGTAAAAGGTGGATAGAGTAGAAGTAAATATAAATTTTCAAAATCTAGAAAGAAATACAAATCTATAAACTCAAGTGCTAGACACTAATTTTTATTAATAAATTAATAAAATTCATTACATTTTAAAATGGTATTGCATTCCACTCAAGATCTGCAATGATTATATTTCCTCTATAAACTACTAGTCATAGCTGACTTTGGTTTTAAATTATCTTTTTCTAGAAACTTCCATACAGCCCACATAATAGAACTATCTAGAAATAATTGAAAATTCAATATTTTTTTATAGAAATTACTACATATTTCTACAATATTCCAACATGGCTGAAGTTTATCCCAGTTGAATTTTGAAGTTGATGTTACAATTACACCGCTCAATTCCCTGGCATGCTCGAAATGCAAAATTCTGAGTATATTACCAGACACCAAATGTGTAAGAAAGGAATGACCAGGAGAGGCGAGGAAGATGAAGTACATAATGATGGCGTTCACCGACAAATATGATTCTGCTGATTCAAAGCTGAATGAAAAAAAATGCAGCCGATTGACAATGAAAAATAGAGAGAATAAATCTGAAGGTGATGCTGATGAAAAATCAGAGAAATCTGCCAGAAATGACAGATCTGCTGTGCAAGAGCTCTCTCAGAGCAGATGTGTCATCACTGGAACATTTCTCCGATTTGCCATCAGAATATCAGAATCACGTTCAGATGTATTCTCTGTATTTTTCATTGTCAATTGGCTGTATTACTTTTCATTCAGCTTTGAATCAAGAGAATCATATTTGTCGGTGGAATGAACGCATCATTCTGCACTTCATCATTCCTGACGCCTCTCCTCGTCATTCCTTTCTTTTTCAAGCTCTCTCGTAGCAGATTTCTCCTATTCGCCATCAGATGCACATATGGTCTATCTCATGCTAGTTAATGCACATATGGTCGATCTCATGCTAGTTACTGGACATATGTCTATACTCCAACGAGGCTCGGTGAAAACAATTCCTAGTGATAGGAGAGTCATAGGATAGATGCTTCTTGATAGATTGAGAAGAAAACACATTTGATTTAAACTCTCAATAGGTAAGAAAAAAAAGTGAAATAAAAGATATCAAAAAGATGGAAAAAAGTCAATTAGGATTCAAATGGGGGATAAATAAGAAAAATATGGGTAAAAAGAGCTCAATATTTTTACTTTCTCAACTTACAAATGAGATATCAATAAGAGAAAAAAATGGAGGAGGATGATATCAATAAGAGCTAGGAAGATTCATTGGTAGAATGAGAGCATGCTTAAAAATGAGTGGTTGACGTTAGTCAAGTGGTAAGTGCCTATCCTTCACTTGGTCAAGGATAGGCACCCATTATGCACCAAGGCATGATAGTGCATGATCATGCATTCTTTGGATATGGTAATGCACACCAATTATATGGCCATGCACACTCAATGTGCAGTGTTGCATACATAGGCAATGACATGCACTAAAATGTGGAGTGTGAAACACCATGCACCCACCAATCCACAATATTTCACACAGTCTATGTAACATGCACATGCAGGTGTACAACATTGCATGTGCAAAATTGCTTTCTACATATCTTAGACATATGAAGGTTGAAACCAAGTGCACAAGGAACTACACAAACTAGGGGAGAATGGGAAAAATAATATAAAATAGAAAAGTGGATTTTTTAGGTAGATTAACTAATATTTTGGGATTTATTGTTGCAAGAGGATTTAGAACCCCTCCAATCATGAGAGAGACACTCTCAAGTACTAACACTAAGATCAAAATTGACAATGAGATATAAGAACTTCCCAACTAGATTTGTCTTATGGTTCCTTAAATTAATGGATGAGATTAGGCGGTGTCTGACAATGATTACAATGTTTATGGACATATGGTATCATGAGTATAATGAATTCATCCTTCTAATATCGGAAGCGACTATGATAATAAAGGACATTTTGAGGATCTTGTAGATTTCCATAGAGGGATATCAAGTCATTTATAATGTTTTAGATTAAGGAAAAAAATAGGTTTTAACGGGTACCCGAAACCCCTTACAAAAAGAAATTATATTTTAGTAAAAGAGAGCAAAAGTAAGATAAATTTTTCGCCAGAAAACACAACCATCAAACCAGCACCCAAAACCACACTAGAAAACTAGAAAAACACAATACATGAAAAATAGGTAGAAGGAAAACAATTAAGAAAGATCCTTTAGAGCTTTATCAGTCTAGCTCCTAATGATAGTGACCTCTTGCATGGTATTATCAAGATGTTGGATGACATTAGAAGAGGCTACAACTTTTTTGTTTAGTCTAGCCTTGGGTTCTTTTCCCTAGAAAACACAACCATCAAACCAGCACCCAAAACCAAACTACAAAACTAGAAAAACACCATACATGAAAAATAGGCAGAAGGAAAATAATTAAGAAAGATCCTTTAGAGCTTTATCAGTCTAGATCGTAATGATGGTAACTTCTTCCATGGTATTATCAAGATGTTTGATGACATTAGAAGAGGCTACAACTTTTTTGTTCAGTCTAGCCCTGGTTCTTTTCCTTGGCCCATCTTTAGTAGCCTTTGTAGAAATCATCCCATGACTACAAATGTCGACATCTAGCACAATACCCTTCATTTCTATATTCCTCGTGAAATCGTTGATTTTCTAAATGGAGGAGGAGATTTTTCCATTACTCTCATGCAGGATTTTCTTTAACCGATCTTCATAAAGCTTCACATACTCTAGGATTTTGTCAAAATTTTGTTCCTGAATCTATCTGGCCTTTATTTCCTATTCGAGCTAGGCTTCCAGCCTACCAATCTTACACCTAAGGCCATGGACCTGATTATAAATCCATTGGTCTAGAGAAAGAGAGACATCATCTTTAGCTTTGGCCTTTTTAAAGAACTCCAAACTAGACAAATAGATATCAATATGCTAAATATCACCCTTCTCACTAGAATCCTTAGGGTTAGCCACAATATTATCCAATGAAGTCTTATCAGGATTAGAAAGAGTGGTCCTAGAATCAGAAGAAGGGTAGTCAAGAATATTTATATCCGGGTTCATACCAAGTCTAGAGAAACAAAGATTTTTCCTTTTTCCTTCAATTCCCTTACCAATTTCACCCATTTTCAAGGAAGAGGTAGCATTCAAATCAGAGTCATAAGTATCCATCCCCTTGACATCTTCCATCCATAAATTCATATTCTCTTCATCTTCATTTATTTCCAAACTCTTCACAAAGTCATCCCCGATTTCAATTCCATTATCATTGTCATCAAGAGTGATCCTCCCTTTTCTACCTTTCGATCCCCAAGGAGATTTCCACTTCTTCCTGCTAAAGGTTTCACCTTCCCCTTTTCTCTTATTTTTAATAGCAGGGTTGGGTGTATAGGATTTATAGTACTCAGCAAACAAAAAGATAAGCCCTTCATGTAGAATGAGCTTACTAGATTTCTTATTGTACTCAATCACACTATTATTCAGAGATTTACAGATGGAAAAGGAGAAAGATATCCTATCTTTATAATAGAAATGGTTCAGAAGGACAAAATTATAACTATGGACTTTGGAACACCTACCATCCAAGGTGAAGTATTCCCTAATGGAAGACAACATATTCCTCTATATAGGTTTTATCTTCTTTCTAGAATAGTAGTCACATATTTTTACAAGGGCTTTTTTCTCATCTTCACTTTTGGGGAATTTAATAATTGCCTCATTCACAAATTTTCTTTCTTTATAAATTTTTTTTCCATCATTGGGTAGGCCAGTAATCTCTGAGATGAATCCAATCATTAGGTCGAAGGAGAATCCATACATGGTCATAGTTTATCCTTTCCATCCCTTAACAAACTCAATGATTACTTCCTCATTGTATCCATCAAGCTGCTATAGATAACTAGTAACTTCCCCATTTTGCAACTACTCCAAGATAGCCTTGATATCCTTCCACTATCTACAAGAGCTTGGCTCCTAACACTTCAGTGCACCACCCATTTCACATTTACAATAAGCACAAAAGAAGTTATTTATCCCAATAATTTGATTAATTTTTCCCTTCATGGAGAAATCAAAGAACTTAAAGCAATAAATTTCCCACTAAGCGTGCGAGTTATAAATGGTAGGCGAGGTGTAATTAACCATTCTCATGTTTTTGATGGTCCAAGAGCCAAGGAAATTACCTGTCACTACCATTATTGAGATTTATGTTTCCCATGACACTATGTGTTATATCACCCTTAATGATTTCCTTAAGTTTGAGATCGAACTTCATTTCCTCATGCCAAGGCATAATGTGATTTGAAATCACATCCACATTGGAAATGCGATCTACCTCATTATTTGCAAGGTTTATTTCTAGCAAGGTGCGCTACATTTTTCCATCGACCTCTAGTCATGTATTTGTAGGTTCTATCACCAAGTATAGGTCTAAGGTAGGTCATGAGGGGACCAAACCACCCAGAAAGGGTAGTGACATTCTAGATCCATGAGTCATGCCAGAATTAGATGGACCATCCATTTCCAAGTTGTCAGAAGGAACCCTTAAAAAAAGCATGGGTTTGCATTTGCAGATATTTGTTGATAATTTTACACCTATCCTCTTTTCATTCTATAAGTTTCCATGCCAATTTCATGGTGAGGGCCCTATTCAGCATGCCAATTCTCCTAAGTCCCAGTCCTTCAAGTCTTTTTGGAAGACAAATAGTTTCCCAATTTACCAAGGAAATCATCTTTTTCTCTTCAGAGCCAGTCCACAAAAATGTTCTTTCAATCTTTTCAAGCCTATCCACCATGTAGCTTTTGATCTTGAAAAGGGATAAAAAGTAAACAAGTATCCCCTAGAGCGTAGAAGCCACCAGTTGGAGTTTACCATCATTTCTCAGGATCTTCCCTTTCCAGCAAGCAAGTTTTCTTTAGGTTTTATCTAGGATGGAATTCCAAAAATCTTGGGAGACCTCTTTGATAGTAAGAGGGAGGCCAAGGTAGGTAGAGCGGAGCATAGCTGGCCAATAGCCCAGGATCTGAAGCACTCTGATTTGAGTCTCGATGGGGGTGTTAAAGAAGAAAATTCTACTTTTCTAGTAGTTGATGCACTGCCTCGAGGCCATAGCATAAGTCTCCAAAAAAATTTTCCACTGTCTATCTTCAATCACCAAAGAGTACCCAAAAAGGAAGGTATCATCCACAAATTGTTCCAGGACAACTTCCTGTAGAGTAGAAGCTAGTTTGACTACTTTTATTCTTCCCATCAAAGAGAAATAGTCAGATTCCTGCTAAGAACTTTAGCCACCATAATGAACAGATAGGGGGAGAGGGGGTCTCCCTATCTAAGTCCTTTTTCAGGTTGAAAGAAGCCCCCAAGGGATCCATTGACCAACATAGAGAAACTAACAATTTGTGTACATTCTTGAATAATGTGAATAACCTTATCATTAAAGCCAATTATACAAAGAATTTTTAGGAGGAAGAACCAATTAAATTTATCAGAAGCCTTAGATATATCAAGTTTGAAGGCTATACCTGGTGCTTTTCTCCTTTCCATGGAGTGAATAATTTCATTTGTGGATATGGCAGCATCCAAGATTTTCCTTCCTGGCACAAAACCTTTTTGAGTAGGGCTGATCAGTTTATCCAGAAGGGGCTTTAGTTTGTTAACCAGAATCTTAGTTAGGATCTTATAGAACGTGTTGCACAGACTGATAGGTCTAAAATCCAGCATAAACATAGGGTTTTCATTCTTAGGAACCAACACAATATAGGTCTTGTTATGATGTTTCAACAACCTCCCCGTTCTAAAGAATTCTCTGGGAACATGGGAAACTTGGAGGTCAATAATATCTCAATATTCTTGAAAAAAGGCCAGGGGGAAACCATCAGGTCCCGATGCTTTGTAGGCACCCATAGAAAAGAAAGATGATTTGACTTCCTCATCAAAGACACACCCCATCATATGATAGTTATCAAGGTGAGTAACAACACATTGGATGTGTTCGAGGAGCTGGTTCTGAATGTTGACCAAGCACATGTGTCCAGCATTAGAATATAACTCCATGAAGTAATTAGCCACAACATGACTAATTTTATCCTTCTGAGTAACTTCATTTCCCCTATCATCCGTAATGGTGTTAATGGTATTTCTTCTTTTGTGCTTGCTAGTAGTTCGAAGGTCATATTTTGATCTCCTTCCATAAGCCACTGGATCTTGGATGTTTGTTTCTAGTAGATTTATTCTCTTTTCAAGGCTTCCTACTTCTTGTGTCTTGTCTTTTCCTCCTATTAAAGCTAAGGGTATATATTCCTAGCATCAAGAGGGCTTCGAGGGATTCCAAAGTCCCCACAAGCTCTTTTTTCTCTTTGAAGAAGTCACCAAAATTATGTTTTCTCCAACCTTTGACCTCTCTTCTAATGATTTCCAACTTTTCAGTGATCATGAACATGGCAGTTCCCCTAATAGGGGTGGCCCTCCATAATTTGACTTTATCTATGAATGAGGGGTGGGAGTACCACATCACCTCAAATATGAAGGGAGCCAGACCAATCCTAGGAGATAATGACTAGTAGAGGAGGAGTGGGTTATGATCAAAGGAAGTTTTGGGGAGGGAGGATAGAGTGGAGGTCAAGCACAAGTCCTAGGAGGAGGTAGCTAGAACCTGATCTAGCCACACCTAGATGAGATGGGAGCCTTTTATTGTGTTGGACCAAGTAAAGGGATTTCCTTTCAAGTCGATGTCAAGGACACTTGAACAAGAAATCAAGTCTGTGAGGTCCCCCATACTATCAGAGTAGTCCATTAGACCTCTATATTTTTCAGAGGGATATAGGGGGTGTTAAAGTCAGCAATTACCATATACTTAGCAGAAGTGTCATGATCCATGCATCTCATAATTTCTTTCTAGAGAGATATCCTGCCAGTCTGGGTGTTGGGAGCATAGATATTGATCAAGTGCAAAACTAGTTGTTGCTTCTTGAAGGTAACAGTGAAGAAATTTGGAGATAAGGCAAGTGGTTCTACATCAATATTATTGGGGTTCCAAAGAGTGGCAATGCCACCTAAGGCACTAGAGGCCTCAGAATAGAGAAACTTAGCATCTGGACAAAGATTGCCAACAAGGGAGGAAAAATTATTAAAGAACATCTTAAGCTCTTGGATAAGCATAATATCCATCTTGTGAAAAAAAATGTATTATTTAATAGCACTTTGTTTGAGGGGGTTGTTGAGACCTCTCACATTCCAAGAAAGATAAATTATTTCTTATTTTTAAAACTTTTTTCTAAGGTTTGCTTCCTACCTGCCGCAACATCCCTTGTAGCCCCTCTTGATCTCTTGGCATGTTCTAAAGGCCTACCTCTGGGTGTTTCCAAACCCACATCAACTTTCCTAGATTTGGGTTTTTTTTCTTTTGGGTTTTCTATTCACCATCATCTTCCCCACTACACTCTTCACCCAAGGAGCTAGGTGATGAGGGGTAGTTCTACTCCTTTGGCTAAGGGGGGAGCTTAGCATTAGCCTTAGGAGACTTTAGTGTGAGGGAGACCACAATGGCTGGCTGGTCCATCTCACCAAACTGACAACACTTGGCGTCAAGGTAATCACCAGGTGGTTCAAAGGTTCCTTTGTCATAGACTCAGGGGGATTCAAAGGTTCCTTTTTCATAGCCTCAGGGGTTTTTTTTTATCCTTAGGCTCGGAGAGCACCTCATTGTTCACTAGATGGGTAACAATCTCCCGTACTTCCACTTTTGGGTTTTCTCATAGTTCAGCCTCCAGGGGGGATTAGTCTTTTTCATCTCTTCACCCACATTCATGGGTGGGTCCTCAGAGGTGCCCTTATCCTTGGTTTTGACATTTACTCCATGTAGAGAGGATTTTCATGCTTCACTAGTGTGGCCCCTAGATTCACATTTTAGTTAGAAGAGAGTGGAATTCTCATAAACCAGAGCTTGAGTCCATCTACCCAGCTTAGATTTCAAGATTACAAAGTTTGGAAGGGTTTTGTTAAGAGTAACATTAACACAGAATCTCACAAACACCAACCTGGACTTAGAGTGGGTCACTTGATCCACTGTAATAAAGGTGCTGAAGGATTCACCAATCCTCTAAACACCTGTTCATCCCAATATTCAAGTGGTAAACCTAGCAGGCATACCCAAACTAGTGCCATCCTACTCATCTCAATCGCAGGGTTGAACCCAGGTTTCCACTTCGTTAGAGAAAAGAAGTTCTTTCCATAGATCCAAAAGCCTGATAGAATAGTGGCTAAGTCCTCCAAAGTGATAAAATTTAAGAGGAAGAGTCTACCATGCATAACTAAAACCAAGACAGACCCCTTGATCTTCCATTGATTAGCAACCCATTTTCTGACCATCTCAATGGTAGGTCTAAAATTGAAGAACCCACCCACTGCCGCCAACTAGAAGTCAGCCATAATCATGTTGACCACATAATAAGGAACAAAGAGTTCAGATCCTTCCTTAGTTTGGATGAAGTCCACCAAGAGCGATTCTAGAGCGTTCTGAGCCTTGCCAACAAGAGCATCTTTCCAATTCATTTTTGGTAGGGATTTAAGGGCCGCAATAGAAGGGGATGCTTGGTGGGTTCCATCCATTGACCCATTCGCCAACTGCACTATGCTAGAGGAAACAATCTCAGTACTAGCATGGGGTCTAGCTTGGGGCCCTACGAGGGAGGAAGATTCCCCCCTGGAGAGGCGGGCAATAAATTCAAAGGTTTGAAACAAAGGTTTGGGTGGGAAGTTGTAGAGCTTTAAGAAATGACTTCAGAGTCTTTGGAAAGCAGTTGTTATAATAGATCATCAAAAGTAATATTCAGCTGAGACTAGACAAGTCTCTTTTTTAGCTCTCTTTTCTCTTTTTTTATCTCTCTTTTTCATGAAGAGAAATCATGAAATTTGATCTGAAACATCTATAACTGCTAAATCTAAATAAGCTAAAACCCTTTTTCCTACTTTGTAATAGAATGTTATTAATTGATTTAAATTTAATTTATTCCAAAACCTTAGTATTTCATCCCTAAATAAATTTGATGAAAATATTAATCATAAAATTAGATTAATAGAAATTTTATTAAACAAATGATAATTTAATATGGAATAGAAATTCTACAAATAATAAAGTTAATTTATAATTGGGTATTTGTACCTTAGGGTAAACTTTATTAAATAATTAATCAGGGAATTAAACAAGAAATCATTTATGTAATTATTATTCGAAAGAGAGGATGATGTTTATTCTATAGTCAAATTATTTTATTATAAATTTATTAATAATAATTTTTGGACTTAACTAAATCTTGGAGAGGAAATTAAGTTAATTAATAAACCTATTTAACATCTTTCTACGCAGTGTTTATCTGATAAGGTTAAATCAAAGAAATCATCTTCTTGGTGGTTTGGGGCTTATGACCACCATTATACGACTCATAAATTTTATAAGGATAGGGGTTTGGCTTCTTACCCTTCCCTGCCCTTCCCTGCCCTTCCCATGATGATCACGCTATGGCTGGTGCTATTGATATTGTTTCTGATGTGGCTTTGGTTCAAGCTATTGATGATGTACCTTTAGGTATTAATGTTGTCGTTCCTCACTAGAACACTGATGTTGTCTCTATATTAGCTTCATTGTCTGCTGGTGTTGTAGGTTTTTTTGTCCCTAGTTCTCCAAGGGGATTTGGGGATTGGTGGTGTTTCTTTTCCTATTCCTTCTATGGAGGATGGATGGATGGATGGATGTTCCTTCTATTTCTCTTCTATTTTTTCCTTGGCTTGGCATAATGTTGCTAAGAAGGTGGAGGATGGATGGACAATAGCTAAAGTAAAGAAATCAAAATATTCCAATCCTTCTTTTGATATGAACTTACATTCACATAAGGATGGACTAAAATGTAAATCTTGAACGCCCTTTGCTGTGGATTGCTAGGTTGGTTTATGTTCCATGTTCCACTTGGTGGGAACTATGGTTAGTTCCTCTAGGTTGTTACATGATACAACATAGTTGTTTTATGATCTTTCATTTCCCTATCTTTCACTACTTGTGTAAAACGTTTCAGGTCCTTTCAAAACCTATTTTTACTCAATTAAAATATTTGATTATTATTTAATTTAATTAAGGAAATTAACTTAGGTTAAGTTAATAAATTTCTTATTGTGTAAACTTTTGTGACCTTTACGAGGGACATTGGCTATATCCATTATTTCCCTCATCGTCAACATAGTCACTACTTGATATCAAATGATTATATCAAATCCTACGATGATGTTAATTTGTAGATAAATTTTGTAAAGATAGTACCCTATTGAACATTACAACTACAACATTAGTTAATTAATGACTTTTGTTAAAAAATTGTGTGTTTTTGCCTTAGAATTTTGGGCATGAGATCTTAGTATCAGAGTGCAGTTTCAACTCTGCGAGCCTAAACTCATTACGTTTCAACTAATAGCTTGTGATGATGTTAATTTGTAGATAAAATGATTATATCAAATCCTGTGATGATGTTAATTTGTAGATAAATTTTGTAAAGATAGTAGCCTATTGAGTATTACAACTACAACATTAGTTAATTAATGACTTTTGTTAAAAAGTTGTGTGTTTTTGCATTAGAATTCTGGGCATGAGATCTTAGTATTAGAATGCAGTTTCAACTCTAAGAGCCTATACTCATTACGTTTCAACTAATAACCTTTTAATTTTTGTGTAGGATGTCTCTGATCACTCTTAATACTCAGTGACATGGGCAAGGTGTTAGGGGTGCCTCCATGGTAGTATATATTGTAGATCAGGAAGTAGAGGATGTTGGAGAGGAGAAGAGACCTCTTCCTAAATGGAATCTCATTGGGATCATTATAGATAGACTACCACCAGGTAATCAATAGGAAGTAGCTCAAGAGGAGAGTAGGAGAACTCCTAGACTAGTAGAGGGCTAGGAAGACCATGAGGGGGATTCAATAAACATACTAGAGCCATGACTAGGGATATTACCCCATGTGGATAAGAGAACACCCTAGGACACATGAGATCAGCTTCAAGAGTTAAGTCACTTTCATTCACCCTTTTTTATAGTATCTATTGATGGGATTGAGGATGAGGCGTGAATCTTAGGCTTAGAGTGGTGCTTTGGAATGCATCCCTTGGGGATAAATATTAGAGCATGATTTATGCTATGTCTCTTAAAAGGATCAACCTATACATGGTGGAGATAAAAGAGATTCAAGAGAAATCTTATTATGGACATCATTACTTGGGAAACCTTTGTGGACATATTTAAAGATAGATATTTATCAGATTACTTTAGACATCATCATATTAATGAGTTCCATGACCTTCAATAGAGAGGACTCGTAGTATCTTAGTATGAGAGTTGGTTTCTTGAGCTTCTACCCTATGTAGACAATATGAGAGATGATAAGTTGACATTTAATAACTTTGTTAAGGGACTCAATAAGTGGATATCAAGAAAGGTTCACATGAACACTTGAGGGATCCTTCAATAGGTCATAGAGATGCCTTTGATTATAGAGGAGATATAGGGTAGGAAACGTGATGTTTGTGATCAGTCATAGAACCATAATTCCACACCTTAGACATCTAGTTATCAGAAAAACCATTGGAAGGGTAATAATAGGAAGTCATCTAGTTTTCATAAGAATCCTCAATAGTACCAGTCTTAGTAGAGTCAAAGATGGAGGCCACCACAAGGACAATAGGACTCTAATCCCAAGAAGTGGAAGTCATAGGGTCTTAGGAGAGATTAGTGGCCATAGAGGTTAGATGCTCCTCTATCTTAGACTCAAGAGTCCTCCAAGGGTAGTTATTGTGGGTCCTTTAGGACTGGTGGAAAACAATAATGTAGGCCACAAGGAATTCAAATCCAAACACATGGGCCATGTTATGAATGTGGTGCCATGGGTCACTTAGCTAGAAATTGTCCACAAGTTCATTTAGAAGCTAGTCAGCACATGGAAGTATTAGAGCCTACAGTAGGGGACTTGATTAAGTCCAATAGGGTATTTTTAGTAGTTGATATCCATCATGCAAAGTATTAGGCCACAATTCTAGAGGCCACATATATGATTAGGGGTATTAACGGTACTATTTTGTTTGATTTAGGAGATACTAATTTACAATACTATACAGGACAATGATCCCCTAAGAATTAGGCTAACATTGTCTACATAATGTGGAGCTCCATAATAAGAACATAAATATTATTTAGAGAAAATAGGATTGAAATACAATTCCTTTCCACACAATATATAAATAACCTTACTATCAATGAGCTGCCTAATCTTATATTGTAAAGCTTGACATTCATTAGTAGAGTGATCATGAAATCTATGATATAAACAAAAAGGAAGAATCTGCAAGTATGGACTATGTTTATTTTTGCGTTTAGGTCTAGTAATCATCTTAGCACCAAGGATTTTTGCCAAAAGAACTTCTTGGTCAAATTCCTTCACATGTTCATCATGTCTTAGAGTGTTATTTGAGATGTTGTTAACACTGATTTGTTGTTGAGGATTAAATCCCAATCCATAAGAGTTCTCATGCCCCCCATTTTGTAAGGCCATTTGAATTCTATATTTATGCTTACCATATCCTTGAAGATTAAAGCCTTTTTTAACTAGGAAATGATAACTAGGACCATAATGAGAAGCCATATCAGAAGGATTCAATAGAACTTCAGTAGTCACTATGTCATCATTAGTAGGTATCATAGATTCATTATGGCTAGAAGAAACAAAAAATTTATTACAAAGGTATTTAGAAGTAGAAGTAAAAAATTGTTGTTCAAACTCTCTTTGTTGCTTCATAAAATCAAGATCAGAAACCTTATATTCTCCAATAAAGGTAGGATTAAAATCTAAGGTTCCTCAATCATCACCAAGAAGAGCATTAGAGGAAGAAGGATTACTATTAGGAGTAGGAGTAGTGTAGGTTTGAATATTCAAGCAAGGATTTGGTGCATCATCCACATGAAGTGTATACATCTTGTTGTTATGAATAAACTTGACTTTATGGTGAAGGGTGGAAGGAACAACATGCATCTCATGCAACCAAGGTCTACCAAAAAGAAGGTTATAATTGAGAGGTCTAGAAAAAACATGAATAGGTGTATTCAGGATGACCAAACCTACTTTGATAGGTAAGGTAATGATTCCTAAAGTGTTCTTGGCAATGTTATCAAATCCGTGTATAGGAACATTGTCAAGTTGAATAGTTGAAAGATCATCTTTAATTTCTTTGAGCATGTCCATGCTATAAATATTAAGCCCATATCCATTATCAATCAAGGTCCTATGAATGATACTCTTATTGATAGAAATAACAACCATAAGAGCATAATATTGATTATGAACTTCTTTAGAAGGTAAATCTTTTTAAGTAAATACAATGTCAAGAGCACCTGGGATAGGATGCATGCATTGCAAGAAGTTATTGATGTTCTCTTGATTAGGAGGTGGAGTGGGAAGAGTTGCTAGAGAATTTTACAAGGCTTCATAGTAGGTAGGTGAAGTTTAAAGAAGCTCCCATTAAAAAAATTTTGGCAGGGGTATTTTGCAATTGGTTTATCAAATCATACTCCTTGCTAGGAAGAGGAGGTGGAGGAGGAAGAATGGGTTGAGAAGGTGGTAAAGAAGTAGAAACCACCGAATCAGGGTGAGGGTTATTCCTTGTATGATATGTGTGAGCTATCAAATCTTGGTCATTGAATGACTCTAAAGACTCCATAGGTTTACCTTTGATAGTAATGCAAGGACAACCTTTGATAGTCAACAAGGGTTTCAGATAAACCATGTTAGTTGTCTCAACACTACAAACAAATTCATAAGAAGGAAGAAAAGAAGACATCCTAGGAGAAGATGATGTAGGATCTTGATTCTCCATAAAATCATCACTGAAAGGGAGAGCATTAAGGGAATTCATATCATTCTCCACTAATGCCTCATCACTAGAAGGAATCCCAAATGGAGGTAAAGCATCTATAAAGTCATCTTCTTTCACTAAAATATCTGGATAAGGGTAGTGTGGTTTAGAAAAAGAGTTACCATCATGTATGAATATGTCATCAATTAATAAATCACCCTCTTGGACCAGAGCTTCTTCATGAGGAGAGGATAAATCAATGTCTTTATCCAAGGGTTCATCCCAAAAAGTAGAATCATCCATAATGGTTTCATGAGGAAGAGAGTAATCAACATCCACATCCAAAGGTTCATCCAAAATAGGAGGATTATCATACCTATCAATAAGGCATTATGAAACACAATAGGGCGTCTAATTCCACATGTATTTTTAAAGAATTTTGTGATCTTTTTATATTTTTGAAATATAAGAGCATAAAATAAATCTACTTTTGTAAGCATGTAAGATCTAACACAAAATGCAAATCTAACACCAAAAAGAAAGAGTTGTCTATCGCGGGTTCACCAAAATGTAAGATGAAGGTGAACACACAAGATAATACAAAGGGAAATCCAACACAATAGGGTGTCTAATTCCACAAAAGAAAGGGGTAATCTTGTCAGGTTCACCAAAATACAAGATGAAGGTGAAAACACAAGATAATACAAAGGGAAATCTAACACCAAAAAGAAAGAGTTGTCATAAAACGGGTTCACCAAAATGTAAGATGAAAAATATAGATGGGGTCCTAGAACAATGGTTTTCACATAAAAGAGACCCCAAAACCAATATTTTAAACATACATGAAATTATAATGATATCGAAAGAAAATGTACAAGACTAATGAATAAATAAAGGTACTTACCTCTGAAAAAGAATCGGCTAAATACCTTGTCAAACAGTCTCAAAAATTGTTGAATTTCTTAAATATGAATCGAAACTGTGAGATCTACAAAACCCAAAAATATTTTTCTTTTCTAAGAAAGGTCAACCTTGACCTAGGTAGACAAAGCTGACCTTGACCCAAAAAGTTGACCTTGACCCAAAAAGTCAACCTTGACCTGCACAACTCCAACGGAAAGTTTGATGAAAAGGGTATCCAGATCTGCACTTTAATTCATTGTCCCGCACCAGTACCTACAAGAAAAATAGTTTTATTTTTTGGGGGGAGGGTTTTTCCTTAGTCAAATGCCAATTTAGGAATTAACCTTGAAATTGAATTGAAATTGCAGAGATAAACAAAGTAAATGGAATAATTCACCTTGCTTATATTGAAAACCCTTGTGGAGGATTTGAATCCTTGAATCCACAAGTATGGATGCTCCAAATGAATGTAGAATTGAATGTAGGATGTCTCAAATTAATTGTCTTTAGATCTTCAACACCAATCTTTAATGGATCTTGGATTAGGAAGAAGATTGAATGGAAATGAATGGAGGATTCTTCAACAAGAGGGCTCTATAGAGCTTGAATCCTTCAATGGCTACTAATGGATCACCTTGATGAATTGGATCTTGAATGCTTGAAGGCTTGAATTCTTGAAGATGAATGAATTCTTGAATGCTTTCTTTCTCCTTCTTACTTTCTTGAGTGCTTGAGAGATTATGAAGATGAGATGGAGAAAATGAGAGAGGAAGGCTCCCTTTTATAGTGGTCTAGCGCACAAACTTCTAGAGAGGCCACATAGAAAACAATAATTAAGGGCCCATGGCACTAAACTCTAGAAAGGGGACCACCCTTAATATAGAAATTAAAATAATTATTTAAGAGCCTTGTCACAAAATTTGAGGTAAGGCCAACCCCAAAGTTAATTTGAGCACTAGGCACAAAACTTGAGAATGGCTAATCTCCAATAATAAATTAGGAATCCTATACAAATCTTGAGAAAGGTCCACCTCAAATATTAATTTGAGAATTGGACACTTAACCCAAGAAATAGTGGCCCCGAAGAAGGACATCAATAACTTCTCCAAAATCTCAGGTTTGCAATTCAGGATGCTAGAATTATGTTGCGAAGAACTGGAAAATGGGGCAGAACAGGGGAAAATGGTAGATCCAAGTCAAAGACCCATTCAAGGAATTCAACATGACCCCAAACCACTTACTCACAGGGCTAAACATTCTTCACATAGAAGTGATTCCATTTTAAGATGATACAATGTTTTCTATTTAAAGATACATGAGATTCATTATTGAGTCTAGGATTATTGATACTACAGGAGAATTCATGTAAAAGGACTATTTTCATGCACCATTGATCAAACTAGTTAAAGCTACAACTGATTTGAATTGTAGAAATTATCAAGCACCAGAGAAGCATTCACCGAGTGGAATGAAGTTGGAGGATATGAGGGATTGAAATTTTTATTGATCAAAGGAGGTATTTTGAGCTTAGCTTAGATCTAAAAATCTACAAATCTTAGTTGTATTTGAATCAGATCATTACTATACCAGTTTAACCATTTTACAGCAAAGTCTCTTAACTGAGTGGGACTTCACATTTCTTTTGTATTTCAATATGACATTCAATGAATGTTGATTGTTTTCTTGTTGACCCCATAGTGAATGTTGGTAAAGGGAGAATTGTTAGTGATAATTCCTCTAACCAGGTCACACCTTATGGTGTGTTTTGTAACCTTTAACATGGTTGGCTCCTAACTGAGCTCACTGCAAATGAGTGAATTATTTTGGATTACCGATCCTAGGTGGTTTTTCCCATAATAGGGTTTCCACGTTAAACATCTATGTGTTAAGTGTGAATGATGTGTTTAATTTTTCTTTACATATTTCATAACTAGATTGATTGGTAAATAGAGTATTTAATTTATTTTCAATCGATAGATGAAGAGAAAGATACTTTTGATATGTTACTAAGTTGATTATTTGATTAAATTTTTTGAATATATACATCTAGGAGATTTGGAATTGTAGGATAATTGTACTTAACTAATTCACCCACCCACCCCCCTCTTAGTTATCTAAAAACCCATCTTTATCATCTCTCCCCTACCACCCTTACCTTATGATATGTACCTACTTATAATTTATACATTACAAACCCTATTTAAAAAAATTTACAACTTCATTCCTATTAACTCTACCATTCTGACCCTGTTGAATCATCTTTTCCCATCTTTTGACTATTGAGGTAATCCAATATAATATCTATTTCCTATATATCTAATCTCTCTTCCCTTTCTTTCTAACATGTTTGTTATGTATATATAATATATTTTATCAATTTTTTTCATATTGTAGTTTTTATAAAAATTGTAAAACTTGCTCATCCTTGATATACTAGTTGTTTTCCTCTTATATCTTTTTCCTCATGGAATCTCCTCCGATTTACACATCGTTGCAATATTAGTTTATGTACCATGACTATACATTTCTCTTTGTATCAATAGATGTGTCTCAACCACCATCTCTCATTGTCATAATTAGTGTCTGGGTCTCCTATATCAGCACATCAATCCCTTGGCATAGGTGATAATCCTTTAAAAAAAATAATAGTCATATTTTATAGGATCATCAAACTCCATACTGAAATATCACTTTATGTCTGAAAATGTACATTGTCTCTCCTATCAGCACACTCTTTGGAAAGACTATCTATGTATCCTCTCAATTAAATATCTATTTACAAAATCATTTTTCTATCTAATTAAGTATCCCAAATGCCTAAAGTATACTAGATGATCTACATCCCCTACCCAAACCTCACTCTCTCTCCATGACCTCTAGATTAACAATTTTATGTCAATTATCTCTAGTCTCTAGTAGGGCATGTCACCTAGTTTCCATAGTTTCCTAGTACCACTGTATAAATAGACATAAAAAAATCCCTCTCTTCAATAACTTATCCATAATATCTAATCCAATGTCTATGTGCTTCCATGTGCATATTTTTAGTTGAGTCACTCCACATGAAAAACTTGATCAAGATTAAATTGGGAAATACTAAAATAATTGGCACATGTGTCCAGCATTATAATATAACTCCATGAAGTAATTACCTACAACATAAATAATTTTATCCTTATGAGTAACTTCATTCCCTCTATCATCCCTAATGGTGTTAATGGTATTTTTTCTTTTGTGCTTGCTAGCAGTTCTATGAATCAAGGTCATATTTCAGTCTCCTTCCATAAGCCACTGGATCCTAGATCTCTATTTCTAGTAGATTTATTCTCTTTTCAAGGCTTCCTACCACTTGTGTCTTGTCTTTTCCTCCTCCCATTGAATCTAAGGGTTGATATTCCTAGCAGCAAGCTCGGCTTGGTGGGATTCCAAAGTCCCCATATGTTTCTTCTCTTTGAAGAAGTCACCAAAATTATGTTTGCTCCAACCTTTGACCTCTCTTTTGATGATTTCCAACTTTTGAGTTATCCTGAATATTGCAGTTCCCCTAATAGGGGTGGCCCATCATAATTTCACTTGGTCTCTGAATGAGGGGTGGGAGCACCACATAACCTCAAATATGAAGGGAGTCAGACCAATCCTAGGAAACTTTGACTAGTAGAGAAGGAGTGGGTTATGATCAAAGGTAGTTTTGTGGAGGGAGGATAGAGTGGAGGTCAAGTGCAAGTTACTTCTAAAATTTGATTCTAGATCTTTTTAATATCTTTCCAATGCATCAAACGGTTCACAACTTGGAGCTAGGACTAAAAAGTTATGCCTTCTCCAAGTGGACCTAAATTTTATATATAGTTTTTTTGATAATTTTTTTATAGTTTGAATAGTTTATTTGTAATAAATATTATGATGGCTCTTCATTTTATTTCCAAGGGATTCTGATGACCCTTGGGATCCATCATATTTTGAATAAACTCCAATATTCAAATAGAATGGATCAGTTTTTGGTTTGCAATTTTGTTGTTCTCAATTTTCATGTTGAATTCTACAATACTGCAGGTATCACACTAGGTATTGTAATTTGGTTTCAAAAATTAGATCAATGGTATTAGAGTGGGAATGCTCCTTTGTGCCAATTTTACACAAGGTCTTCCTACCAAAGATTACGATTGGATACACAAGATTTGTCAAAATATCCACCTTTGAGACGCACACGATCGAAGATGTCAAATGATGCTATTAAGAAGTCAGTGGAGGAAGCTTTAAATAAGAAATAAGAGGAGATGAAGAATCAATTTTAACACCTCTTACATAATCAAAATCCCTCTGAATCAGGAACATCATTTTGTGGAAATATCCCTTTCAAAGTGCAGGTCAATTTTAACATCTCAAATTTTGAAGGAAAGGTCGATTCTAAAGCTGTTGATAACTGGTTATCAAAGTTGGATAGATACTTTTCTGTAAATAATTTCTCAGATGTAGAAAAGTCAACATTTTCTCTCCTCAAAGCTGAAACCCATGTGAAATTAGCATGGGAAACCAAAGTCACAAATAAAGAATGAGAATCATTTGCTGATGATGGTTTTGAAATTTCTCTTGATAAGAAGCCCACATGGGGAGAATTTATGGAATACATAAATGAAGGTTACCTTCTGAAAGATGCATATGAACAAAAATACATAGAATGGAAGCTTCTTAAACAAAAGAGGGATCAGTCTGTGCAAGATTACACCAATACATTCCATTCACTTTAAGCAAAAATTGGTATTGAGGATTCAGAGAAGCATCAAATTTTGAAATATCATAGTGGATTTCATAGGTATATTCAAAAAGAGATGGAATTTTTGAATATTGAGACATTGGAAACTGCCTATAAATATGCTACAAAAATTGAAGAGAAATTCAAGAAGAAAGGGAAGAGGGACTACTTTGCAAACAACAAGCCAAGGGTTGAAGGTGGCAATAAATTTCTAGGAAAACAAGTGACCAAGGAACCTCATTCAAATTCACCCAAGAATACATGGTGGTCTATAAATAGACACAGGCATGTGGTGTGAGATGCATAAGTCCCCAACCCATAATACAAAGGATTGTCAAAGTATTAAAAATTTGATGACAAAAATATGAGAGGAAGTTGAGCCTGAATCATCACCAATAGATAATTCTGAGAAAGAGGAGAATGATTCCATCATAGAAGAAAACCCATATGTCATTGTTGGAACTGCTAAACTATTTCCCCATGAATATGAAGAGAGTCTTTTTCATTCACAAATGTGGGTTGATGGAAAGCCTTCGCATTTTATTTTTGACAATGGGAGTCAAAATAATTTGATCTCTAGGGAGACAATCAAAAGATTAAATCTAAAAGTGACGAGACACCCACAACCATACTCTATGGGATTAGTAAATGAGGGACAAGATATTCAAATAAATCAACAATTTCATCTGCCATATTCAATCAAGCCTTTCAAGGATGAAGTGATATGTGATGTAGCACCATTGGATGTATGTGATGTCTTACTGGGGCAGCCATACATGTATCATAGGCATGGGGTGTATGATTCCAGGCCATGTAGTGTTACAATCAAGCTTAGTGGGAAGAGGTATCGAATACCAGAGGCATCTCCAACACAAACTACTTCATTAATTAGTGCTAAAAAGTCATTTGTTCTTAATACAGATGCTAAGGTAACAAAAAATCAACAAAATCAAATGGATAAAATTTTAAAAGAATATCATATTGTGTTTAAATCACCAGTGGGAGTACCAACATACTATCAAGTCAAGCACTCTATTGATTTGATTCCAGGAACACTGCTACCACATGAGCCAATATATAGGAGGTCAATTTTGGAAAATGATGAGATTAAGAGACAAATTCAGGAGTCAATTCAGAAAGAACACATTCATCCAAGTGCTTCACCTTGTGGAAGTTCTATTTTCCTTGCTAAAAATAAAGATGGTACATGGAGGCTTTATGTTGATTATAGGGCATTAAACCAAATCTCTATTAAAAATAGATATCCAATTCCTCAAATTGATGATTTATTGGACCAACTTAGTGGGGCTAATTTCTTTAAAAAAATTGACTTGAAGTCTGGATACCACCAAGTTCCAATTGATCTAGCAGATGTGTGGAAGACTGCATTTAAATCTAAGGAAGGTTTGTTTCAATGGTTGGTCATGTGTTTTGGCCTAACAAATACCCCAGCCACATTTATGAGATTGATGAATGAAGTGCTTAGACCATTCATTGATTCTTTTGAAGTTGTTTATTTGGATGACATACTCATCTTTAGCAGAACTTGGTCTCAGCATTTGTAGCATGTTGAACAAGTTCTTTCATGTTTGAAAAAACACAAACTTTATGCTAACATTGAGAAGTGTTCTTTTGGTATACATAGTATTCAATACTTAGGGTATATCATTGATACTAAGGGTGTTCATGTTGATTTAGAAAGATTCAAATAATCTGAGATTGGCCATCCCTTAAAATTTTCATAGAGCTTCACAACTTCTTGGGCTTAGCCAACTTCTATCACAGATTTGTGTTTGGTTTCTCACACATATCATGGCCTCTCAATCAATCACTGAGGGGTGGAGCACAAGAAAAATTTTAGTGGATAGAGGCAAAGAAAAAAGCATTTGAGGAGTTAAAGAAAAGACTATGTTCAGCACCAGTATTGGTCCTTCCAAATCTACACCAAGAATTTAAGATAGAAACAAATGCATCTGATTATGCTCTTGGTGCGGTACTCATGCAACATGGGCACCCTATTTCCTATCACATTGAAACTTTTTTTGATATAGTACGTAGGTACCCCACCTATGATAAGGAGTTGTATGCCATTGTTCAAGCCTTCAAAAAATGGAAATACTATATATTCAAAAAGGAAACTACTATACATACAAACCATAAACCACTTCACTTCTTGCAAACATAAGGGAAGCCACAAAATGATAGACATCAACGGTGGTTAGCCTATCTAAAACAATTTCACCTCAACATTCGCCATTAAAAAGGAAGAAGTAACAAGGTGGAAGATTGTTTGAGTATGCCTCCAATTGCAGGTTTGACAATAGTGTTGGATTCATGTGGTCATCAATCATCAACTTGGGAACAACTATATGGTACTGACCCTGATTTTACTAACATGTATAGTAATTTGGTAGAAGGAAAGTCTGTCTCTGATTTTCACTTGCAGGATGGGTTGCTTTTCCATAATGGTCACATATGTGTACCAACCAAGGAATGGAAGAAAATGATATGGGAAGATCACTACAGTCATGTTTCAAGATATTTTTGTATTGGTAAGACTACTGCTATCCTTCAAAAGTATTTCTATTGGCCAAAAATGAAGTAGGATATCATTTCGCATATACAAGCTTGAGCAGCCTGTGCAATTGCAAAGCTAGCAAACTGTAAGTTGGGTCTATACTTACCATTACCTATTCTTGATAAGCCATGGTAGTCTGTTTCAATGGATTTTATGTCTAGACTTCCAACTACCAGGCGAGGGCATGATTGTGTATACATTGTGGTAGATATGTTTTCTAAAATGGCTATAATGGTGGCATGTAAAAAGATGATTTCTATAGAAGATACTGATAAGCTATTTTTTGAACATGTTTGGGCTCATTTTGGTTTGCCAAAAACCATTATTAATGATAGGGATAGTAGGATCAACAAAAAAATTTGGTCTCGACTATGGGCTAAAATGTACACCAAGTTGATAAAGTCCACAACATTCCATCCCCAAATAGATGGGCAGACAGAAGTGGTGAATCAAATGATTATTCATATTTTACAGGTGTATCATTCGAAACATCCTCGCACATAGGATGAGAGCTTACCTTATGTGCAACACAGCTACAACTGTGCACTCCATAGTACTACAGGGCACAATCCATTTGAGGTTTCTCTTGGGTACTAACCATTGGCACCTATGGATGTAGCAATACCATCTTTACAATCTAATAGTCCATTGAATGGTGACAAGGAGATAGCTAAAAAAGGAAAATTCATTGATAACATTAGACATCTGCAACAACAAGTTCATGAGATCTTGGAGCAGAGTAATCAGAAGTATAAGAAAAGGCATGATATACATGGAACTCATAAGTTTCAGATTGGTGACAAAGTATGGTTACATCTTCAGAAAGAGCACCTACGCAAACCAAATAAGAAGCTTCATCCTCTTCATTATGGTCCATATACTATTGTGAAACAAGTTGGTGAGAATTCTTTTGAACTTAATTTGCTATCCTTTTTGGGACTGCATCTAATTTTCAATGTGGAATTGTTGAGACCCTATTTTCCTCCTTTGTTGGATATTTCCCAAGATACTGAACACATTCAAGCTGTAGCGTTAAATCCATATACTACTTTTCTATTCCAATGTGACCATGTTACTAAAGTCATTGTAAAGACTTTGAGAAATCAGAACATTCCTCTGTATCGGGTGGTTTGAGCTAGTCAGCATTCTCATCAAGGCAAGTGGTTTACTAAGAAACAGTTTGAATAAAAATTTCCTCATCTTTTGCAACAAGTTAGTGCAATGGGGCCCATTGCCTCTCAAGGGGGGAGGAATGATCAGGATTAAATTGGGAAATACTAAAATCTAATTTTTAAATTTTCCTATGTTTTAGTAAACTTAATTTTTGAGGGTCTTCGGTGCATTTTTGGGCTTGGATTCCTCTCGAAGTTGACACTTTTGAAAGTTGATTCTAGATCTTTTGAATATCTAACCAATGCATCAAATGGTTTGCAATTCAGAACTAGGACTAGAAAGTTATGCCTTCTCCAAGTGGACCTAAATTTTATATATAGTTTTTTGATAATTTTCAATAGTTCAAATAGTTTATTTGTAATAAATATTATGATGGCTCTTCATTTCATTTCCAAGGGATTTTTATGACCCTTAGGATCCATCATATTTTTATAAACTACAACATTCGAATAGAATGGATCAGGTTTTGGTTTGCAATTTTGTTGTTCTCAATTTTCATGACACCAGGTATTATAATCTGGTTTCAAAAATCAGATCAAAACTAGATCCTCCTCAGTATACTACATGCATTTTTTTGTATAGATGGGCTAGGACACATAGTCCACATGCAACATAGTGAAATCCTTTGTCATCAATACTATGGTTTTACCCATACAATAAAGAATTATCTTTACAATTGATCTAGGAAAATAGATTTAATTTCATTTTCCACATGCAACAAAGAATCTTCTTCATCATTAATCTAGGACAAGTAATATTCTATTTAATCTATAGAGTAGAATCATTAGAATATCTAACCTTAATTTTAAATCTCATGAGTCTAAATAATGTTGGTTAATGCCTAGATCATATGTCCCAAAACTCCTAGAATAAAAACCTCATTTCTAGAATCAATGTTGATGTTCACCAAGGACCAACTTTGCATGCATTTTTAAGAGGTAGTCTTGGCATTAGCCCAATCAAAAATCCTAACAAGGATCTTTCTGCTAAACATATTTGGAGAATGTACAATGATGAAAAGGAATGGAATCTTATTTAGAACAATAAATATCTCTTTAATTCTCCCTCTCTAGTGATTTTACTTTTGTCACCTAACATTGAAAATGGGCCTTCTATATGGGGTTTGATACATAAATATAAACATTTGGTGGTCAGTGGGTCTAGATGGAGCTTGGGTGATGGGAAGAGAATAAAATTATGGGAAGATTAATGGCTTATAGATTGTCCCATAATGGATCTTTTGGATGACCAAGACATCATTGACTCTTATAAAAGGGTCTTTGGAAATAGGGTTACTGATTATTGGATCAATGATAATTGTGGTGATCTCAGTTCCATCCATGCAATTCTAATTGACATTAAAAATTGGCTTAATGCAAGGGTTATTTGCTTAGATTAAGCTAAATCCCACATCTAAACTTGTAATTCTAATAGGTTCTACTCTTTCTCTTCTAGCTTAATGGAACTCCACCCCTTTGAAGAACCCAATCCTTTATGGGCTTCCTGCTAGGTCAAAGGTATCATCTCAAAGATTGGTACTTTTTTTTGGATTATGATTCATTATAAAATCCTAACTATTGACAATTTATGTAAGATAGGTTTCAATCTTGTTAACGAGTGCTATCTCTTCAAAAAATATTATGAATCTTTCCTCCATAGGTTCTTCGAATGCTTCTTTTCTTTTAAGGTTGAAGAAGCTTTTTTATCTGGCTGGAACTTACCTTGGGTCTTCTATAGAAGCATTAAAGATTTAATTTCTCAATGTTCATGTTGGGCTTCTAACACCAATGCCAATATGGTGTAGAGGTTGGTTTTGCCCTCATATTTTTTGGAATATATGGAATGAACAAAACCATAGAATCTTTAGGGATAGTGAAGCGACTACGTGAGTGATTACAAAGAATACTATAAAGGCTATTAATGATACATTTATATCCACCAAAAATGAAGGAATATTAGGAGATGAGGTGTATGATCGTAATTCCTTCCTCCTATTTAACTTCAAATACAAAATTAAAAACCTTCATAAAATGGAAAATGTGGTCTTGTCTTCCCCTTCAGAGGGCTAGCTGAAAGAGAATTTTGATGGGGCTACCAAAGGAAACCCTTGTCAAGCTGGCTATGGAGGTATTATAAGGGATATGTAAGGGAATTGTATTGGTGTCAGAGCTACCCCTTTGGGTATCCAATCTATTCATTTAGCTTAACCTAATGGGGCCTTACATATCATAAAACTTGCTAAAGATCTACAATGAAGAAAAAATTGGATAAAAGGTGACTCTAAAAATATTGTTAGATGTCTACATGGTAAATCCCTACCTAAGTAGATGGTTGAGAAGACTATAAAGCAATCCAAGTCATTAATTAAAACTTTTGAAAATATTATCATTAAACATAGATAGTGTGAAGCTAATAATGAGGTGAACTGTATTGCTAACCTGGCCCTAATTTCAAATCACATTATGCCTTTGCATGAGGAAATGAAGTTTGGTCTCAAACCTAAGGAAATCATTAAGGGTGATTTGACACATAGTGTCATGAGAAATGTAAATCTTAATAATGGTACTAATGCGTAATCTTCTTGGCTCTTGGATCATCATAAACATGAGAATGGTGAAGTAAACCTTTCCTACCATTTACAACTCGCATGCTTTGTGGGAAATTTGTGGCTTTATGTTCTTTGATTTCTCCATGAAGGAAAACTTTAATCAAATTATTGGGAGAAATATCTTATTTTGTGCTTATTGTAATGGTAAAATGGATGGGAACTGAAGTGTTAGGAGCCAAGAACTTGTAAGTAGTGGAAGAATATCAAGGTTATCTTGGAGTAGTTGCAAAATGGGCAAGTTACTAGTCATCTAGAGCGGCTTCAAGGATACAATGAGGAAGTCATCACTAAGATTTTTAAGTGATGGAAAAGAGAAACTGTTACCATGTATGACTTCTCCTTTGACCTAATGATTGGCTTTATCTCAGAGATTACTAGCCTACCCTGGGATTGGGAAAAATTTCATAAAGAAATAAAAGATGTGAATGAGCTAGTTATTAAATTTATAAAAAGTAAAGAGGAGTTAAAATACCTTGTAAAAATATGTGACTACTATGCTAGCAAGGAGATCAAACCTATATGATCGAATGTGTTATCTTACATTAGGGCATACTTCACCTTGGATGGTAGCTATTCCAGTGTCCACAGTTATAATTTTGTCCTTCTCAGCAATTTCTGTTATAAAGGTAGCATATCTTGCCACTTTTTCCATCTTTAAATCTCTGAATAATAGTGTGATTGACTACAACAAGAAATAAAGTAAGCTCATCCTGGATGAAGGGCTTATCTTTTTGTTCACTAAATACTATAAATACCATACACCCAAACTTGCTATTAAAAATAAGAGAAAAGGGGAAGTTGAATCCTATAGCAGGAAGAAGTGGAGATCTCTTTAGGGATCGAAAGGTAGAAAAGGGAGTATCAGTCTTGATGACAACAATAATGGGATAGAGATCATGGTTGAATCTATTAATATTTTGGAGGAAATGAATGAAGATGAAGAGAATACGAAGTTGTGGCTAGAAGATGTCAAGGGGATGGATACTGATGACTCTGATTCCAAGGCCATCTTTTCCTTGAAAATGGGTAAAATTGGTGTTAGTAACCCTCCCCCTCTGCTGAATGTGGATGATAGCATCTCCTCCAAATAGAAGAATAATGGTAAGGGAATTGAAGGAAAAAGGAAAAATCTTTGTTTCTTTAGCCTTGGTATGAACCCGGATATAAATCTTGTTGACTACCCTTCTTCTGAATCCAAGGCCACTCTTTCTAATCATGATAAGACTTTATTAGATAATATTGTGGCTAACCCTAAGGATTGTATTGAGAAGGGTGATATTCATCATACTGATGTTTGTTCATCCAGTCTGCAGTTCCTTAAAAATGCCAAAGCTAAAGATGATGTCTCTCTTTGTCTAGGCCAATAGATTTATAATGAGGTCTGTGGCCTTAGGTATAAGATTGGTAGGCTAAAAGCCTATCTAGAATAGAAAATCAAAGCTAGAAAGATTCTCAAACAAAATTATGTAAAAATCATGGAGTATATGAAGCTTTATGAAGATGGGTTAAAGAAAATCCTATATGACAGTGATGGGAAAATCTCATCCTTCATTTATAAAATCAAGGACTTCATGGGGCAGATGGAAATGAAGGGTATTGTGTTGGATGTCAACATTGGTAGTCAGGGGATGGTTTCTATGGAGGCTACTAAATATGAGCTAGCAAAAAGAACCAGGGGTAGACTAAACAAAAAATTTGCAGCCTCTTCTAACATCATCAACATCTTGATAATACCATGGAAGAGGTTAACATCATTAGGAACTAGACTGATAAATCTCTAAAGGAGCTTTCTTAACTGTTTTCCCTCTACTTATTTATCCTATATGGTTTTTTTCCAGTTTTGTAGTTTGCTTCTAGGTTCTAGTTTTATGGTTGTGTTTTCCAACCAAAAATATCTCTTACTTTGTGTCTCTTTTGCTAAAATATAATTTTATGTTGTAAGGGGTTTTGTGTCCTCATTAAAACCTATTTTTACCTTAATCTAAAACATTATAAATCACTTGATCTCCCTCTATATGGAAATGTAAAAGATCCTCAAAATATCCTTTATTATCATAGTCACGTCCCATGTTAGAAGGATGAATTCATTATACTCACGATACCATCTCCATAAACATTGTCATCATTGTCAAACACCACCTAATCTCATGCATTAATTTAAGGAACCATAAGACAAATCTAGTTGGGAAATTATCGTATGTCATTGTCAGTTTTGATCTTAGTGTTAGTACTTGAGAGTGTCTCTCTCATAATTAGAGGGGTTCAAAATCCTCTTGCAACATTAAAACCCAAAATGTTAGTTAATTTACCTAAAAATCCACTTTTCTAATTTATATTATTTTTCCCATTTCCCCTAATTTGGGTGGTCCCTTGTGCACTTGGTTTTCACCTTTATATACATGTAGGATATGTAGTGAGCAAATTTTCACATGCAATGTTGTACACCCCCATGTGCATGTTACATAGATTGTGTGAAATATTGTGCAATGGTGGGTGCATGGTACTTCACACTCCACATTTTAGTGCATGTCATTGCCTATGCATGCAACACTACACATTGAGTATGCATGGCCATAAAATTGGTGAGCATTACCATATATGAAGAATGCATGATCATGCATTATCATGTCTTGGTGCATAATAGGTGTGTCCTATGAAAAAAAATTCTATGCTATTTTTCTTCTTTTTTATCCTACTCCAGTTTCTCCTCACCTCTTAAATTTCATTTGACTTTTATTTAATTTTCCCTAATTTTTTAAAGAAACCTTCACCATCTCTAAAACATTAGTAGTCAAATTCCAAATGCACATGGAAAATTGACCAAGCCAAGGATAGGAACTTACCATTGGACTAATGTCAGCCACTCATTTGTAAGCATGCTATCATTCTACCAATGAATCTTCCTAGCTCTTCTTCAAATGATCCTCCTTCGTATTTTTATCTTCTCAATCTCTCATTTGTAAGTTGAGAAAGTAAAAAAAAATGAGCTTTGTTTACCCATATTTTTCTTATTTATCCCCCATTTGAAGCCTAATTGACTTTTTTCCATCTTTTTAATATCTTTTATTTCACTTTTTTTTTTACCTATTGAGAGTTTAAATAAAATTTATTATATACTCAATCTATCAAGAGGCATTTATCCTATGATTCTCCTATCACTAGGAATTTTTTTCACTGAACCTCAGAAGTTGTGTCAATTATCTGTCAATCCAAGAGGTCGACCAACCATTCTACAACCTGGGGTAAAATCCTATCACTAGGCATATAATGAACATTTTTTTTCCTTTAAAACCATGCTTTAATAATTATTGTCCCAAAAAATGATAATTTAAAATTGATTAATGAATCTTTATTATATCATGGTTAGCATTTTCTTCTCAATATTTATTAATTATGAATTTTTAAATTGTTTAGTTAAACTAATTATCCCTTAATAATTAAATAGTTTTATTTTAATTAATTTTACTATTTCTCCTAAATAATTTCCTCACTTGAATATATAAATTTAATATTTTAGTTATCTTCTCTAGATGCATTTACATTTCATGGTTCCCCAAAAATTAAATATAATCAAATAACTTATTTTCCCTCTCTATTTACAGCTTATCAATCTTTGCAATCTCCGTGCATTTTATTCATACCCTCTCTTAACATTTCTGAATGGTTGATTTGACATTTCTCAATCTTGATTTTGCCTCTTAATTCTTGGAAATTTGTTGATCAGTGATTTTGCCTCTTAATCCCTAGAAATTTCTGGACCCTTGATTTTACCTCTTAATCCCTGAAAATTTCGGACCGTTGATTTTGCATCTTAATCCCTAGAAATTTCTGGACCCTTGATTTTGCCTCTTAATCCCTTGAAAATTTTGGACCCTTGATTTTGCCTCTTAATCCCAATCGTTGATTGAATGTATATGAAGTGTACAAATAATAACTTTACCCCTCTTATCTTACATCTAGTACTACTATCAGTGAGGAGCAACCCACATACCAAATTATCAAAGCAAGTTTGAAGCAACAATGGAATCTCCTGAGGTCTTCATAATGGTATTATTGTTTATCATTTGGTTTTGTACATAGATAAAAATATTATTGTTTATGATTTAGGTTTTTGCAATGATTTTAGATTTATTTTCGTTTTGCTTGGATTGCGAGTTTAGACTATGTACAAGATCTTAGATTTATTTCTTATATGTATTAATTGTGAATCCAAACTTTACACTGCATTGTTTCTATTATTATAAATAGATTTTAACATGATTTATAATATTCACAAATGTTACAAATACATTTTGCTGCTCTAATGATTAATACAATTATTTTACTAACCTAAATTTTATTTCATTAGTTAAAATTATTTTTCATAAAATATTTTTAGCGTCAGGTAAAAGTCATCGCATACAGTTTTCAATTGTACATATAAGAGACTCCAGTCGCACAAAAAGTGTGACTCGTGTTTTAGGTGGGTTTTGAATCTATGTAAGAAATATATGGAATTTGTAGGGCCTGGTGGACGTGGCGGTTGGGGGAGATTCGGAAACCCTGGAGGTCAAGCTAGTGGCGACTCCCATTACAATGAAAGGCTGGTACATTATCTAATTCCGATGATGATTCTGATTCTGATGGCGAATTGCAGAGACCTGCTGGCGATGACGCATCTGCTGCGACAGAGCTTGAAAAAGAAAGGAATGACGAGGAGAGGCGTCGGGATGATGAAATACAAAATGATGCGTTCATTCTACCGACAAATATGATTCTGTTGATTTAAAGTTGAATGAAAAGCAATACAGCCGATTGACAATGAAAAATACAGATAATAAATCTGAAGGTGATTCTGATATTCTGATGGCAAATCGGAGAAATCTTCTCGTGATGACACGTCTACTGCGAGAGAGCTTTCTCACAGCAGATGTGTCATCTCCGACAGATTTCTCCGATTTTTCATCAGAATCACCTTCAGATTTATTCTCTCTATTTTTCATTGTCAATCGGCTGCATTCCATCTTATTCAGCTCTGAATCAGCAGAATCATATTTGTCGGTGAACGCCATCTTTCTGTTCTTCATCTTCCACGTCTCTCCTGGTTATTCCTTTCTTACACATTTGGTATCTGGTAGTATACTCAGAATTTTACATTTGGAACATGCCAGGGAACTGAGCGGTGTAATTGTAACATCAACTTCAAAATTCAACTGGGATAAACTTCATCCATGTTGGAATATTGTAGAAATATGTAGTAATTTCTACCGCAAAAATAGATAAACTTCATTCATTCTGTTTTGGCCTGGTGGACGACGCGGTTGGGGAAGATTCGGAAACATTTCAAGAGTTGTATATGAAATGCTTGATACAACTTCATGTGGCTCTAGCTAATGTAAAATTCACCAAGGCGTAGCCAAGGTTCATAATATGTGATTTCATAATTTTTGTTCTTAATTTTAGACATGTTTCTTCGAATCGTAAACAAGCATTGTATGCAATGTAACCAAAAAAAAGCACAAATGCTGAAGAGCCACTATCGGCATATGAATTTTTTTACCTTCCAAAAGATTTTATGTATAAACGTCATCAATTTTTTTTTTAGGTTTTCACCAATGTTGAAGTATTTTTCTTCTTTTTATGCAGAAATTGTATTAACCTTGGCTAGAGCTTCCATGTGGCTCTAGCCAAGGTTAATACCATTTCTGCACAAAAGGAAGATAAATACGTCCAACATTGGTGAAAACCTAATAAAATTGATGACGACTATACTAAAAATCTTTTCGAAGGTAAAATAAAGACATATGCCGATAGTGCCTCTTCAGGATTTGTGCTTTTTTTTGTTACATCGCATGCAGTGCCTGTTTACCATTCGAAGAAACATGTCTAAAATTAAGAACGAAAATTATGAAAACTCATATTATTAACCTTGGCTACGCCTTGCTGAATTTTACATCAGCTAGAGCCACATGAAGTTGTATAAAGCATTTCATATGCAACAAAATATTCGGATTCCAGAAGAATACGGCAAAAAAAAGTGAAATCGTTTATGCCAAACTTCAGGTGTGTTATGTGTTTAGATGACCTTCTCTTATAAACATATTCATTGTTATCACCATTATTTATGTTTTTACGTCTTCTTCATTTATTGTAATTTTGGAACATATTCACCGATGGGAAGAAATCCACAGAGAGCCGTGCTAAATCTACGGTAACTCTTCGTCACTGAATTGGAATACTGTGTTCATTGTAATGAGATGGATCTTCCTGCACACATAGAATATTCTACCTGTATTGGCCATTTAACTCTTTAGAACAATGACAAAGATTATTCATTGAATATCTCACTATTCACTTAAACTCGGCATTTATAACCGATTAGAGAATGTTTTGTTGTTTACAGGGTTTTGTACGGAAAAGTATTCTTATTCTATTCCTGCTCAATCAACCCTGCATGGAGCAGCAAGAGGAGGCTAACTTGTAAAGTGCACAAGAAAAGGTAGTGTATCTTTTCGAGTGTAATATCTGTTTGGGTGAATTAAGGTACTTGACTTAATATGGTTTCTTTCTAATGAAAAATGTTGTTAATAGGCGAGTGGAACTGGGTAGCTATTTAAATAAAATAGAGATCACATTACCTAGTGAAAAAATTTATTTTCATGTCTCTCTTTTGTTTAGTTTACATCACATGGTGATGAAAATCTGCCTGCATGCAGAGAAATTCAGGCAATGTTCCACAATGCATTGTTGGTGATTGTGAAACTGAAGAGCAAGCACATTGCTGGTTCATTTTTAAAAAAAATAAAAAAATTAACAAAACTTTTTTTACTGCAGGTAGTTCAGCATAAAGAAAATTCCATTTTCATATTTGATATTCAACGTTTCTAAAGCTTGCATCGATTTGTTGAACATGAATGCCTGCTTTGCCAGGCAGAGACTTATTAGAGTGAGAACAGAGGCGTCATTTTGGTCTTAAAACAGCTGATGGACTAATGGAGATTGAATATATTAATGTAAAAGAGCAGCAGATATGGACATAAAGTGTTAGGCATTTGCTTTCCTTGGCACAAAATCAGAAGAAACTATAGGACTGTATTTTTCCATAGTGGTTAGATTTAGTGTATTATCACTTCAGAGGCTGAGGATTTTGTAATTCCCATCCAATTTAATAAAAAAAATCAGCATGCTTCTCTCAAAGCAATATGTACATATAGTTTGGGTCGGGCTTGCTAGGAAAGTGTCACCAGCAGCTATTCATAGAAAAATCTTATAAGATTTGATTTCATATACATATAAATTAAATTAGTTTTTCTGAACCACATAGTCCATTATTTTTTAATCTTTTAATATTTGATTGTTCATATTTTTAATAATAATCTTAATGTGGGTCAGTCAGTATTAATATGATTTTATGATGTCAAATCAGACCAATTGTCTTTTAGAATGACAAATACATTGAAGATGAGAAAGGGATTTTCTGAAAAAAAAAAAAATAGCAAATAAACTTTGAAATTCAATGTTATATTTGATGAACCACTTATAAATTTGGTATTAATTTATTTCAGAAACATTCCATTTCAAAAAAGAATTTTGGTAAATGAAATGCAATTCAATTTAATTAAACATGCTAAAATAATCTAGATATATGAAATGGAATTCAATTCAATCAAACCTATAAAAATATTTAAAGATTTTAAAAAAACTGTTTTGTTCGGGATTAATCTAGTTTAAGTAATTTAAATTGAATTGACGTTTTGTTTAAATATAGTAGATTGGATAAAGTACTAGTGGCTGGTACATGGAACATAGATCTCCATGAGCATATTTATTCCCAAGTCAATTTGCCAAACACTTAATCTTCTAATATGGATTATACTCAACCTTTGTTGAATTTGGCATATTAGGCAGGACACATCTTCCTAATACAATTGGCTTGAGCTGAACGTATCAGATTTCTATTTGCTTACAGGTGACATAATTTTTTTTACTGAATTCATTACTTTCCAATTTTTGTTTTTGTTTTTTTCAGAATTGAAAGGACCAAATTTGTTTGAGGGTCCAAACCATCTTGAAGGCATTTTCCCTCTTTCTATTACTGTGTAAATTGCCTTCTAGATTATGGTTGTGTATTCTCATTAGTTTTCGTTATTTGGAGTGTGACTTGCACAATAACTAGAGATTTCTGAAATATTTTTATGGTCAATCAAATCATAATATGAATCCATTCCAGAGTTTTATATTATGTCATAAATTTTTAGCAACTATTGTATTTTCTCTTAGATATTCCTTTGAGAAAATAGTGATCTAGTGTGTTCTTTTCTTGTCTCAGGGGGACATTTGATTTTTTATGTTGTCGAAGAAGCTTATTGTATCATGTAAAATGAAACATTACTCTTATAGCTAACTTGGTATTTATGGTGCTAATTTGATTAAAGCAGAAGTTCGTTGTAGTGGATCCTTTTAGGTTGTTGACATCCAAATTTGTTCAAGGTGGCCATGTATAACTATCCTAAAGATTTGTTGGAGATTGTAATTTCAACTACCCCTATCACATAATCATTTGTATGCACAGATTAAAGATTGAGCCAGATTTGTGAAAGATTTGAAAGATTTTGTATTAACTCCTCCAACATGTTACTGTCCATCTAGATTGTTCTCACACTTTCTGGGTTATGTTTATGTTTCCTATTTATATTGGATGACTGCATTTTGGCAATTACTCTCTCCTAGAAGAGTCCATCACATTGAGCTGTAAGTAACTAAATGTCATGCTCTGTATTGTATGATATGTAGTTCAGTTTATTGTAATGTTATATTATTGTTTTATATATCAAATATGGTTCTTTTGGTCTCTCGGTGTTCTTTTTGCTAAACATATTTGGAAAATGTATAGTGATAAAAAGGAATGGAATATTATTTAGAACAATAATTATCTCTTTAATTCTCCCTCTCTGGTGATTTTCCTTTCGTCACCTAATATTGAAAATTGGTCTTCTATATGGGGTTTGGTACATAAATCTAAACATTTGGTGGTCAGTGGGTCTAGATGGAACTTGGGTGATGGGAAGAGAATAAAATTATGGAAAGATTATTAGCTTATAGATTGTCTCGTAATGGATCTTTTGTATGATCAAGACATCATTGACTCTTATAAAAGGGTCTTTAGAAATAGGGTTACCGATTATTGGATGAATGATAATTGCGGTGATACAGTTTCATCCATCCAAGTTTGGTTGACATTAAAACTTGGCTTAATGCGAGGGTTATCTACGTAGATCAACCAAAATCCCACATCTAAGTTCGTAATTATAATAGGTTCTACTCTTTCTCTTCTCGATTAATGGAACTCCACCCCTGCGAAGAACCCAATGCTTTATGGGCTTCTTGATAGGTCAAAGGTATTATCTAGATGATTTGTACTTTGTTTTGTATTATGATTCATTATAAAATCCCAACTATTGATAATTTGTGTAAGATGGGTTTCAATCTTGTTAATGGGTGCTTTCTCTACAAAAAATATTATGAATCTTTCATCCATATGTTCTTCAAATGCTCTTTTTCTTGAAAGTTGAGAAAGCTTTTTTATCCGGATGGAACTTATCTTGGGTCTTCTGTAGAAGCATTAAAGATTTCATTTCTGAATGTTCATGTTGGGCTTATAACACCAATGGTAATGTGGTGTAGAGATTGGTTTCACCTCATATTTTCTGGAATATATGGAATGAAGAAAACCATAGAATCTTTAGGGATAGTGAAGCGGCTACATGAGTGGTTGCAAAGAATACTATAAAGGCTATTTAGGATAACTTTATATCCACCATAAATGAAGAAATCTTATGACATGAGGTGTATGATCCTAATTCCTTCCTCCAATGTAACCTTAAATACAAAATTAAAAACCTCAATAAACGGGAGAATGTGGTCTTGTCTTCCCCTCCAGAGGGTTCGCTGAGAGTGAATTTTGATGGGGCTACCAAAGGTAACCCTGGTCAAGCTAGCTATGGAGGTATTATAAGGGATATGTAAGGGAATTGTATTGGTGTCATAGCTACCCCTCTGGGTATCCAATCTAGTCATGTAGCTGAACCTAATAAGGCCTTACATATCATAAAACTTGCTAAAGATCTACAATGCATAATTATTTTGATAAAAGGTGACTCAAAAAATATTGTTAGATGTCTACATGGTAACTCCCTCCCTAAGTAGACGGTTGAGATTACTATAAAAGAATCCAAGTCATTAATTAAAACTTTTGAAAATATTATCATTAAACATACTTAGTGTGAAGCTAATAATGAGGTGAACTGCATTGCCAACTTGGCCCTAATTTCAAATCACATTATGCCTTGGCATGAGGAAATGAAGTTTGGCCTCAAACTTAAGGAAATCATTAAGGGTCATTTGACACATAGTGTCATGACAAACATAAATCTTAATAATGGTAGTGACATGTAATTTCCTTGGCTCTTGGATCATCACAAACATGAGAATGGTGAAGTACACCTTGTCTACCATTTATAACTTGTATGCTTTGAGGGAAATTTTTGGCTTTATGTTCTTCGATTTCTCCATGAAGGGAAACTTTAATCAAATAATTGGGAGAAATATCTTGTTTTGTTCGTATTTAATGGTAAAATGGATGGGAACTGAAGCATTTGAAGCTAAGATCTTGTAAGTAGTGGAAGGATATCAAGGTTATCTTGTGGCAGTTACAAAATGGGCAAGTTACTGGTCATCTAGAGCGGCTTCATGGATGCAATGAGGAAATCATCACTAAGTTTTTCAAGGGATGGAAAAGATGAACTATGACCATGTATGGCTTCTCCTTTGACCTAATGATTGGCTTCATCTCAGAGATTACTAGCCTACCTTGGGATTGGGAAAAATTTCATAAAGAAATAAAAGATCTGAATGATGTAGTTATTAATTTACAAAAAGTAAAGAGGAGTTAAAATAACTTGTAAAAACATGTGACTACTATGCTAGAAAGGAGATCAAACCTATATGAAGGAACGTGTTATCTTGCATTAGGGCATACTTCACCTTAGATGGTAGGTATGCCAAAGTCCATAGTTATAATTTTGTCATTCTCAACCATTTCTGTTACAAAGATACTATATCTTTCCCCTTTTTCCATCTTTAAATCTTTGAATAATAGTGTGATTGAGTACAAAAAGACATAAAGTAAGCTCATTCTGCATGATTGGATTATCTTGTTGTTCACTGAATACTATAAGTACCGTACATGCAAACTTGGTATTAAAAATAAGAGAAAAGGGGACAGTGAAAACTCTAGCAGGAAGAAGTGGAAATCTCCTTAGGGATCGAAAGGTAGAAAAGGGAGGATCACTCTTAATGACAATCATAATGGCATGGAGATTGTGGAAGATTTCAAGGGGATGGATACCAATGACTCTGATTCCAGGGCCATCTCTTCCTTGAAAATGGGTGAAATTGGTGTAAGTAACCATCCCCCTTTTTTTAATGCGTACGATACCATCTCCTCCACATAGAAGAATAATGGCAACGAAATTGAAGGAAAAAGGAAAAATCTTTGTTTCTTTGGCCTTGTTATCAACCCGGATATAAATCTTGTTGAGTACCATTCTTCTGAATCTAGGACCACTCTTTCTAATCATGATAAGAATTCATTGGCTAATATTGTGGCTAACCCTATGGATTGTATCGAGAAGGGTGATATTCATCATATTGATGTTTGTTCATCCAGTCTAGAGTTCCTTAAAAATGCCAAAGCTAAAGTTGATGTCTCTCTTTCTCTGGACCAATGGATTTATAATAAGGTCTGTAGCCTCAGGTGTAAGATTGGTAGGCTGAAAACCTATCTAGAAGAGGAAATCAAAGGTAGAAAGATTGTGGAAAAAAATTATGGAAAAATCCTTGAGTATATGAAGCTTTATGAAGATGTGTTCAAGAAAATCCTATATGACAGTGATGGGAAAACCTCATCCTTCATTTATAAAATCAAGGACTTCATGGGGTAGATTAAAATGAAGGGTATTGTGCTGGATATCAACATTGGTAGTCAGGGGATGGTTTCTATGGATGGTGCTAAATATGGACTAGCAAAAAGAACCAAGGCTAGACTAAACAAAAAAATTTCAGCCTCTTCTAACATTATCAACATCTTGATAATACCATGGAAGAGGTTAACATCATTAGGAACTAGACTGATAAATCTCTAAAGGAGCTTGCTTAACTATTTTCCTTCTGCTTATTTTTCCTGTTTGGTTTTCTGCTAGTTTTGTAGTTTCCTTCAAGGTGCTGGTTTTATGGTTGTGTTTTCCAACCAAAAATATCTCTTACTTTGTGTGTCTTTTTCTAAAATATAATTTTATCCTGTAAGGGGTTTTGGGTCTCCATTAAAACCTATTTTTACCTTAATCTAAAACATTATAAATCACTTGATCTCCCTCTATATGAAAATCTACAAGATCCTCAAAATGTCCTTTATTATCACATTCAATTCCCATGTTAGAAGGATGAATTCATTATAATCACGATACCATCTCCATAAACATTGTCATCATTGTCAAACACCACCTAATCTCATGCATTAATTTAAGGAACCATAAGCCAAATCTAGTTGGGAAATTCTCATATCTCATTATCAATTTTGATCTTAGTGTCAGTACTCAAGAGTGTATCTTTCATGATTGGAGGTGTTCAAAATCCTCTTACAATATTAAAACCCAAAATGTTAGTTAATCTACCTAAAACTCCACTTTTCTAATTTATATTATTTTTCCCATTCCCCCTAATTTGGGTAGTTCCTTGTGCACTTGGTTTTCACCTTTATATGTGTAGGATATGTAGTGAGAACATTTTCACATGCAATGTTGTACACCCCCATGTGCATGTTACATAGATTGTGTGAAATGTTGTGCACTCATGGGTGCATGGTACTTTACACTCCATATTTTAATGTATGTCGTTGCCTATGCATGCAACACTACCCATTGAGTGTGCATGGCCATAAAATTGTTATGCATTACCATATACAAAGAATGCATGATCATGCATTATTCTGTCTTGGTGCATAATAGGTGCATCCTATGACAAAATTTTCTAGGCTATTTTCCTTCTTTTTTATACTACTCAAGTTTCTCCTCACCCCTTAAATTTCATTTGACTTTTATTTTTCCCTAATTTTTTAAGGAAACTTTCACCATCTCTAAAACATTGGTAGTCAAATTCCAAAAGCAAATGGAAAATTGACCAAGTCGAGGATATGAACTTACCGTTAGACTAACGTCAACTACTCATTTGTAAACATACTATTATTCTACCAATGAATCTTCCTAGCTCTTCTTGGGATCATCCTCCTTTGTATTTTTATCTTCTCGATCTCTCATTTGTAAGTTGAGAAAGTAAAAAAATGAGCTCTTTCTACCTATATTTTTCTTATTTATCCTCCATTTGAACCCTAATTGTCTTTTTTCCATCTTTTTGATATCTTTTATTTCACTTTTTTTTTTACCTATTGAGAGTTTAAATGAAATTTATTTTCTACTCAATCTATAGAGAGGCATTTATCCTATGATCCTCTTATCAAGAGGAATTTTTTTCATCAAGCCTCAGGGTAAACTAGGTTGGAACTAGATGAGTCATAAAGTTGTGTCAATCATCTGTCAATACAAGAGGCCGAACAACCAGTCTACAACCTGGGGTAAAATCCTATCACTAGGCATATAATGAACATTTTTTTTCCTTTAAAACCATGCTTTAATAATTATTTTTACAAAAAAGTGATAATTTAAAATTGATTAATGAATCTTTATTATATCATAGTTAGCATCATTCTTCTGAATATTTATTAATTATAAATTTTTAGATTGTTTAGTTAAACTAATTATCCCTTAATAATTGATTTTTAAAAAAAATTAATTTAACTATTTCTCCTAAATAATTTCCTCACTTGAATATATAAATTTAATATTTTAGTTATCTTCTCTAGATGCATTTACACTTCATGGTTCCCCAAAAATTAAATATAATCAAATAACTTATTTTGCCTATCCATTTACATCTTATCAATCTTTGCAATGTACATGAAAAGATTGAAATATTATCAATGGTTGATTTGACATTTCTCAATCTTGATTTTGCCTCCTAATTCTTGGAAATTTGTTGATCACTGATTTTGCCTCTTAATCCCTAGAAATTTCTGGACCCTTGATTTTGCTTCTTAATCCCTGAAAATTTTGAACCCTTGATTTTTCATCTAAATCCATAGAAATTTCTGGACCCTTGATTTTGCCTCTTAATCCCAATCATTGATCAAATGTATATGAAGTGTATAAATAATAACTTTACCCCTCTTATCTTATGTCTAGTACTTGTGTGCTATAAATGTGTCACACTTTTATGAATCATTACATTCAAGAACACTCAAGAATGAGGTCTCAAAAATCAATCCATAGCTCCCTAGGCAAGGAGTGCAAGGGTTTTTAAGAATGCTGTCAGCTAGAGCTATTAAGCCAATAACCTTGCTAGTAAACCATGCAATGGGAGACTCAATGAAGACAAGGGAAAGAATGCCAATATCCCCAAGAATCAAATGAGAATGCAATGCAATGCTATGCTATGCTAGAAATGGAAATGCAAGCTAAGCTATGAAAATGAAAGATGCAAGTATTACAAAGCTTCCTAGTTAAGCTAGATGAATTAATCTAAAGCATAAAGGAAATATATGCTAAGAATGCCATGATAATGCAAGAGATGAAACTATGATAACATGTAGATGCAAAAAGCCAAGAATGCTCCAAATCTTCAAAAGCTTCAAAGTGACCTAAAAAACCTGCAACATAACATTAGCATAAAAAGTTGAGGATCTAGAATGAAGAAGAGAGCTCTCCTTTTAAAAGAAATGAGGAGGAATGGACCATGGAGATTAAGAGGTAAAAGATTTAATCAAGGGTGGAACTTGAAAGAGGAGCAATCCATGTGAACAAATTTCCTCCAATAGGAAAATAGGAGTTGACTTTTGTGTCCATATGAGACAAAAAGTGCTTTTTCTCTTTTTATAAAATAATAATAATGCTTTATTTGTGCAACTTAGGATGAGAGGAAAAGTGGGGGCTTTTTATTTATTAAAAGGGGAGGAAATATTCCTTTTAATAAATAAAGACTTAGGATAAAATGGTTAGCCCATAGAAAATAATCAAATTAATGATAGAGCTAGGATTTGATCAAGAATAAGCAATTTATGATTTAGCAAAAGGGGCTAATAGTCTAGGTGACCATTTTTAGGTGTATACATTTGCCCCTCTTTGAATAATGTGTGATCAATCTGGGAACACATTACGTCAAAGAATAGATCAGCCAAGAAGGCAAGAGATAGCCAAGAAGGCAAGTAGATAGCGATCTGACTCCAAAGAATGAAGTGTAGACAGATAGAAAATTTTGCATGGTCAACCTGGTAGCAACAGTATTGAACACTTAGGAAAGAGATAACTAATAAGATATGATGTGTCTGCCCCCTCGGGATCGAAAGTGAAATCCAGGTAGAGGGAAAGAAGAAGCAAGAGCAACATGATCAAATCACTAGAAATCATAATCAAAGAGAGAGAACAAAATAACCATCAAGCAGTGAAGATACGCCCCACACATGGGACTCGGGGTAGGAACCTATCAGTCCCTCAACCCATAAACACCACAAAGGGGGAAGAATTTGAACTTGGGATTTGAAAGTGAATGAAAGAATGGAAGTTGAGAGAGATGGGGATGACGAGGTGAAGAATGCCCTAGCAAAGATCAAAGGATCAGGCCTCAAAAGGTTAGCCAACTGCGTGGAAGAAGGAGAAATGATCAAGGTGAACTCAGATTTCAATTTTGATCTTGAAATGAATAGAAAATGATGTGATATGAAAGACAAGAAGTGAAAGACATGATCGAGAAGAAGTGAAAGGTGAGCGTAGTCAATTAACAAGTCCATGTAAGATGAAAAGGAGAGCTCTCTCCATATGCAAGATGCAAAACTAAACTAACATGAACCTAAGAATGCAAGCTACATGAAAAGTGGTTTACTTGCAAGGTCACAATGCTAATAGACATCTAATATTCATCATCGAGCATTATTGGTAGCATCGTAAGATCATACAATACACACTATCATAACTATGTAAATTTGAATATGATCTATATCAGATAAAAATGTGGAAATCCCACCTAGGCATCAAAGACATGTAGGTCAAGATGACTAGTGCAGCGAGATTACCTAAGTTTGATATGGTGAGATTATCCTTGTATCAAGACACACAAAAGTCAAGATGACTATAAGCATGCACTCGCATAAAAGTCAAGGATAATACCTTGTCAATTCGTAGTGTCAAGTAAGACCAGCATAAATGCTCATGACTATTAGGATCAACAAAATATACCCACAAGTAGATAAAGAAATAAAACATGTTCTTATACCCTCAGTCTTCTAGTTATGCATCATCGAAAATGATCATAGGGGGAGAACACTCAGCAAAGAAATCATCATAGACAACAAACCAAGAAATAAAGTCAAGCAAATCTCAGCAAGTCAAGTGCATGTGTGTAGGTCATAGAGCCAAACTTTGAGTATCGCGTCTGCCAGTGAGAAATATTGCATCATCTAGACTGTGGGTAGGACATTTGATAAGTGTTGAGAAACACTCGATGCTAGGGTAGTGTTGAAAAACATAGTTGGGGTGGTGTTGAAAAACACCATTTACGAGGTGCCTAAGAAACCCAGATGCACAAAGAGACCCAAGATAAGCTTAAAACAATGTATGCCCCCTAGACTAAGACAAGAGTCAATTCCAGGCTAGGAGAGGCAAAGCGAGAAGTGGAGTGAATGAGCGCCATGCAAGACTGATAGACATAAGTGCAGAGGGTCTCAAGCAGTGCATGTTTCCAGGTTTTCACCACTTGATAGATTTATTGTAATTTTTTCAAGACTTTTTTATTATTTTTTTTGTATTTTTGCTACCAAGGTGCCTGTTTCTAGGTTTTCACCAAGGCACTTTTTCAAATTTTTTTTTTCAATTTTTTGAATTTTTTTTATTTTTTTGGTGAGACATCAAGGTGCCTATTTCTAGGTTTTCACTAGGATGCTCTTTTTTTGGCAGTACTTTTTATGCTTTTTAGGATTTTTTCAGCATCATATATGAATTTTTTTGGTATTTTTTCAGGATCATAAAGTATGGTCAAAGAATGCCCCAGACAGAAATGGGCATCAAGAATCTACTTCCTCTGATGTAGAGAATTGATAGGCCCCAGGCCCAAATGCTGCAATTGTGATGATAGGAGGTCTCAACCAGTTCGACCAATAATAACCAGTCCTAAGCAATGCCTGAGCTAATGGAAGATCATTAGAATGTGATCCACATATGCCATCATGGATTTCAGCTAGCACTTTTTTTGACTCCTCTATTTCTAGACACTTAAGGAGAGTTCCATCTAGACCCTTCCTCTACAAGTCACCAGAGACAAAGGCAAAGTGTAAGGGATGGTGAAAAGAATGGTGTGGTGGATTTCCAGGAGGAATATGAGGTGGAAGATATGAAAAGATGGTAGGATTGTAAGATTTGTGAGTAGGACAGCGTAATTCGTCCACCAGGAACTTGAAGTGAAATTTATGCTTTTTCATTTGTAAGATGGATGTCGAAGTAACCAAGGCATTAGCAACTTTGTTCTCAGCTCTAGGAATGGGCTGAAGTGTAATAGATATGAAATCATGCTTGAAGTAGTGCACCATTTTTTTGTAGAGAATCAGCTTGTCATCTTTTATTTGAGAATCATTATTTTTGAGTAGATTTTTATTTTTACTTTTCTTAGGTTTAGATACTACCACAATGTGATTTTCACCATCTGACCATTGCTCTTTTCTTTTGATGTGATGACTATGATACTTGATTGCTAATTCAATCTTTTTTGTTGCTAGTTCTCTGGTGGAAGAAGTAACAGGTGTTGATGCGAGATGAAATGAAGTGACTGGTTCAATATCATTTATGTGAGGGATATCATCTCTGGTGATAAGAGAGGTTGAGCCTATAGGGTAGGCTCCAAAATTAGCTAGATCTAGATTCATCATAGAAGGACCAACATAGTCCACTAAGGCAATACAGGGAACAAACTCATCAGACCCTGCATGAGACTCATCAACTACGTCGGGTGGGTTATGAGAGGTATAAACTACATCAACATCCATATCTGTCATGGAAGAATCTTCTAGAAGAGGCTTGAGATGCCAATAAGTAGATATACTCATGTCATTATGTGATAGATCACCTCTTTGTAGCAGTTGTGCAATGTTGCGATGTTCTCTATCATAGTGGAATGATTCTTTAGGCACATAGGTTCTAGACATAGAGGCCTTAACCATATCATCAGTAGGTATACATTTTTCTCTGCAAAGAAGTGAAGTAGAAGGAAGATCATCTCCCATGTGAGCCATAGTGTGTAGTGGTGACTCATCTATATTTGTGTCTAAATTATTGAGTATGGGAGTATTTCTAGAATCCTCTCTATAGATCCACTCTTGAACAGCCTGTTCTTCTCTTTCTGCTTCTAAAGGAATGGCTAAAGGAACAAAAGTATCAAAGATCATCATAGCAGAAGTGGAAGGCTTCATCTAATCAGAAGGTCTCCCATATGACCTAGGAGAAATAGGTATAGAAGCAAAGGAATCTAGCGTATATTCACCCATACCAAGGCTCATCATCTTAAGTGTTTTCTTAGCAGCAACTAGAGACATACTAGGATCAACATAAGGCTCATTGTGAGGAACAAATTTTTTAGTAGTAGAAAGAGCATTAATAGCAATAGTATGGTCTCCAGGAATCATAACTTCAGTGCCATTGTACAGAAATTTGACGCACTAATGATAAGTGGAAGGAACAACTTGCATCTCATGGATCCAAGGATGACCCAAAATAATGTTATATGTGAGTGGGATGTCCAATACTTGGAAGCTAATATCTTTCATGACAGGGCCCACTTGGATAGGCAGTGTGACAAGACCTTTGGAAGATCTTTCCACTTCATCATAAGCTTTTATAGTAATCTTCTTCTTAGAATCCACAACAAATTCTGACAAACCCAACTATTGTATGACATTGAAAGAAACAATATTTAACCCTATACCATTGTCTAGCAGGACTCGGCGGACTCGAGTGTGGTAGACTAGAACTTCAATGTGTAAAGCTAGATTATGAGGGTGAGAAATAGATATGTCATCTTCTGCAGAAAAAGAGAGAGATAGTGGAGATGCAATGTGGTTGGCCATAGCCTAAAATGGATCCGGATCAATGTCGTTGGGAACACATGTTATACGTAGAGCCTCATCAAGAATATCTCTATGTGAAGGGGATAACTGAAGCAACTCAAGGATAGATATCTAGGCTGGTGTCTTTTGCAAATGTTGGACAAGATCGTAGCTAGGGGTGGCTGAAGGAGCTACTTGTTTGGAAGGAAAAGCTTGCTTGGGATCTTGTGTAGTTTTAAGGACAATCTTGGCTTGCCCCCTAGTAACAGCATTCAATGTCTCACTTCGGGAAGATGAACTACCACGTGTTTGCGAGACCAACTTTGGCTTACCATGATTGGCTTTATTATCATCTTGAGACCTCATCATTAGAACACTCTCAACGGGCTCTACCATGTTGATCATAGGTGTGTCAGAAGTATATGTATAGTGGATCTTAGCATCATGATTCTTCTTATGTGCTTGAGAGGTTTCCCCCTTGTCATGCTTAGGTAGAGGAACTTTGAAAGCTATGTGATCAGAATTTTTAGTTAAGACATCAGTGGAGATTGTGTTGGTATCAATGAGGTCTTGAATATCATCCCTAAGCTTAAAACAATTGTCTATCAGATGTCCCTTATTTCTGTGATAATGGTAGTAATGATCCTCTCTCCACCAATCAGGCTTATTTGCATATTGAGGTTTAGGAGCACTGTGAGCATTGGTAGCTTCTTGTTGTTTTGCTGCATAGATAGCATTGGAGAGATTGAAAGCAAGCTCTTTAGCTTTAGGGGCATCTACAACCCCATCATTGACAACATACTTGTTTTTATTCCAAGGTTTGTTCTTGTCTTTTCCATTGCCTTTAGCATCTTTATTAATAACAATATCCCCTTTTCTTATAGCTACATCCTCAATCTGATATGAACTTTCAACCATGTCATTGAAAGAGGAGAACAGTTGTTTCCTTAGATCATAATACAACTCAGGCACAAGAGTGTTGACAAAAATATCAATCTTTTCTCTTTCAGGTAGCTGACGAGGACACCTAGAATAAAATGACCTCCAACATTGCAAATAAGTAGAAAATAAATCTCCTTGGTTTTGTCTCAAAGCACCAAGATCTATCATGGTGATAGGCTGTTGGATATTTTATGAATAGTGTTGTGTGAAGTGCATAGCCAACTCATCGAAAGTCTTCAAAGGAGGTGTCAACTTTGCAAACCATTCTAAAGCTTGTCCTCTCAAGCTTCGAGGGAATAATCATAGAAATAACATGTCTTCATGAAGGAAGTCCATGCTAAGAGCATAAAAGTGATGCACATGGTCATGGGGATCACCATTTCCATCATACTTGTCATATTTGGGAACCTCAATATCCCTAGGAAATGGGACCATGTATAGACTTTTATAAAAAGGAAGAGAACAAATTGATTCTACAAAAGAGACCTTTGGAGGCTCTCTTTCTATTACCATTTGGGTAAGGCATTGATTTGTCTAATGTAGTTCTTCTTGAAGGACTTCCAATTCAATTGGTACTCTTTGTTGGACAATTTGTCTGACATCATAGCCGGGAGGAAGCTTGTATCCTCTAGAAGTCATATATTGAAAATATTGATCACCATTACACTCTAAAAGCTTATACATCATTTGTTGGGAGACCACATCTTGTTCAAATCTCATAAGATCCTCACTAGAAATCTCATCATCAACCTCTGCCTCATGTTGAGAGGGAGGAGGTCTAGGAGGTGAAGAAGGCATACCAAAAGTAGGTCTTGGAGGAGATCTTGGTGGTGTGTTGTTGCCATTGTTGCCATTGATAAAAAGAGGTCTATGCTCATGATTACTAGTCTCAGGTTTCTCATGAAATGTCCCTCTATAAGCCATGCGCCTAGTAGCATCCATCCTTTGTTGATTGTGTTCTTTGTCTAAGCGCACTTGGTTATCTTTATGCTCAAAATGTTCTTGCAAGCATTGAAATTTTTCTTGTTCAGTCAAAGCGAGCGAGACACTGTCTGTGTTTTTGGGGGTCTTGAATGTGGAAAAGAGGAAACCTCCTTTGTACCATGAGGTAGCTTTAGAATCCTTAGATTGGTTAGAACTAGAACTGTTGTTGCTAATGGGCACTCATGAGCATCTAGTTGGAGAAGGTAACTGTGTATAATTGAAGGGAGGATGACTCTCCTGCTCAAATTGAGACCGAGTTGTAACTAGCATGAAAAGAGATGTTGGTTGACTAATAGAATGAGATAAAGTTTCTCAGATTTGAGATAAGAAAAGCTAATAAAGATCACTTGTCAAAGTAGAACAATAGAGAGATGGCTTGTCAAAAGTGCTCAAGCACGTACAATAATCAATTGACTAAAGCTGAGCAGCAAGCAAGAAGCTCAATAAGCAAGTAGCTAAAGAGGTAACCATGATGCAACAAGTGATCAAGAGTAGCATTCGTTAAGCTCAAATCCAATAGTTTTAGCTCATTTGTTTCAGTCTAGAACAAGTCTAAGCATGCAGATAACAAACCAGCTTCACGTAAGAACAGAAAAAGACACTCTACAACAGGTTAAAATGCAAGTTTAGCAGCTATGGATTGCAACAGCAACAAGATAGCAAAAAGGTTCTAGGCAACACTTTCCAGGTAGACAAGGCGATAGTTTATAGCGAGGTGACACTTTTCCCTAAGCCAAGTGAAAGTTTCCAGTAAAGCTGGGTGACACTTTCCAGGCAAGCGGGGTGACGGTTGTGTAGGGATGAATTATCGCGTGATATTTCTCAGAATAGGGTGCGACACTGTTCCAGGGTCGTACGACTCTTTGAATAGTGAACATAAAAAATCTTAGTTTTAAAGCATTTTGATCGATTTCAAAGATTGGATAGTGCAATTTCTTAGTTTGACAAGTAGTAACAACAGATAAAAGACAGGTTTGCAAACTAGTATAGGATCAAACATGTCATAAAACACTTAGAACAAGGGCAAAAGCAACCTTGCCAAGACAAGCACTTGTGATATCAAAATAGAAAATCTTATGAATGCTACCATTTGTTTGAATGTTAAGAACATTTACACTGGTATAGCACAATCGAAGACAATTCAAGCAATTACTACCTAGAAGTTCAAGGCTCGTTACTTAGCAACTTGGCCCACAACTTGATGCTCCCTTGACTCACATCAAGTGGTTGCCCACAAGAGATGTCGTTGTCATGGAAGTGTCAAAAACACAACCAAAGGAACACATATGGCGAGTGTCTTGGGGTGATCTAGGTAAGTCCACTTGGATCAATCCTTGCACCAAGAAGCTAACTGGATAAAATAAGGTGGCCTCTATCTAAAGGTTTGTAGTAAGGGTTTCCATTCATAGCACCCCTCTTGCTCCTCATAAAGGACTAGGACCTCGCAGCCTCAAGAGTACCTTAAGCATTCTTGCTCAATGCTTTCCTCATGGTCACAATCCCACAAGTTACTCACATCAAGAAAAGATAAGTACTATGTCTACCAAGGTTTTGTGTCCTTGATAGCCTTGAGATTATAGTGGATTGGAATAGCTCGGTATTAGCTTGTCCCCACTTGGGTCATTCCTCTTGATTGCTCAAGAGCAGGCCCGCTAAAGGATTCTAAATCTAAACAAAAAGTGGATCAATTCTTGAGGTTCAAGGTTTTTGGTTCACCACAAGGGTGAAGAGCATACTCCCCTATCTCAAAAACTTCACCCAAACATACCAAGAAAAGATTTAGTTACCCCCTTGCTTTCAAAATCCCAAGATGGGTCAAGATTTCTATTTCACCACAAGGGTGAAGAGCATACTCTCCTACCACCTCAAAATTCTTACAACAAGGTATTAAGTTCCTATGAAATGAAACAACTAGTATATGCCGCACTCAATAAATAAAGAAATTAAACAAGCACTTGATTTGGTTTTTATGCTTAGGGAAACCCTACAAAAACCATTAGTAGCCCTCTTTGACATGTGTTTCTTTTGGAAAATTCCAAGCAATGAGAGCACCTACAAACACAACTCGTTAGCTCCACAATGGTTAGCACATCAAAAATTAGATAATCTGCAAGTAAAATAGTTAATCAAATTCTAAAATCTGAGAATGAAACTAGCATGGTTAGATTAGGCTCCGAAAGACCTTTCCAATGATATATCACACTTAAACTTTTGATACCATTTTTGAAACTTGCAAGATAACAAAAAAAGCTAAAAATAAGCTCACTGCCAGGTACAGGTGACAACACAGTCACCAAAAATGTCATGTGAAACTTTATCTCTAAGCAACAGTTCGCGCTATATGCAAGCGACAGAACTCCTCAAACAGTGCAACACTTTCTATCAAGGGGGGTGACACTTTTAACTGGTAAAGTGTCGCGCCACTATACAAAGAACTATCACACGACATTGGTAAAATATCATGCGACACTCTAAGAGAAAAAAACCAGAGACAGAAAATAAAGCCGAAAATTCACAAAATTTTTGATGGAAAATGCAGAATTAAATGACAAAGCTAATCTACTTTTCCCCATGGTGGGTGCCAAAAATGTGTGCTATAAATGTGTCACACTTCTATGAATCATTACATTCAAGAACACTCAAGAATGAGGTCTCAAAAATCGATCCATAGCTCCCTAGGCATGGAGTGCAAGGGTTTTTAAGAATGCTTTTAGCTAGAGCTATTAAGCCAATAACCTTGCTAGTAAACCATGCAATGGGAGATTTAATGAAGACAAGGGCAAGAATGCCAATATTCCCAAGAATAAAATGAGAATGCAATGCAATGCTATGCTAGAAATGGAAATGCAAGCTAAGCTATGAAAATGAAAGATGCAAGTATTACAAAGCCTCCTAGTTAAGCTAGATGAATTAATCTAAAGCATAAAGGAAATCTAAGCTAAGAATGCCATGATAATGCAAGAAATGAAACTATGATAACATGTAGATGCAAAAAGCCAAGAATGCTCCAAATCTTCAAAAGCTTCAAAGTGACCTAAGAAATCTACAGCATAACATTAGCATAAAAAGTTGAGGATCTAGAATGAAGAAGAGAGCTCTTCTTTTATAAGAAATGAGGAGGAATGGACCATGGAGATTAAGAGGCAAAAGATTTAATTAATGGTGGAGCTTGAAAGAGGAGCAATCCATGTGCACAAATATCCTCCAATAGGAAAATAGGAGTTGACTTTTGTGTCCATATGAGACAAAAAGTGCTTTTTCTCTTTTTATAAAATAAGAATAATGCTTTATTTGTGCAACTTAGGATAAGAGGAAAAGTGGGGGATTTTTATTTATTAAAAGGGGAGAAAATATTCCTTTTAATAAATAAAGACTTAGGATAAAATGGTTAGCCCATAGAAAATAATCAAATTAATGATAGAGCTAGGATTTGATCAAGAATAAGCAATTTATGATTTAGCAAAAGGGGCTAATAGTCTAGGTGACCATTTTTAGGTGTATATAGTACTACTATCAGTGAGGACAAACCCACATACCAAATTATCAAAGCAAGTTTGAAGCAATAATGGAATCTCCTGAGGTCTTCTTTATGGTATTATTGTTTATTGTTTATCATTTAGTTTTTTGCAATGATTTTAGATTTATTTTCTCTTTGCGTAGATTGTGAGTTTAGACTATATACAAGATCTTAGATTTATTTCTTCTATGTATTAATTGTGAATCCAAACTTTACACTGCATTGTTACTATTATTATGAATAGATTTTAACATGATTTATAATATTCACAAATGTTACAAATACATTTTGTTTCTCTAATGATTAATACTAACCTAAATTTTATTTGATTTGTAAAAATTATTTTCCATAAAATATTTTTTAGCGTCAGTTAAAAGTCATCCCATACAATTGTCAAATGTACATATAAGAGACTCCAGTCGCACAAAAAGTGTGACTCATGTTTTAGTTGGGTTTTGAATCTATGTAAGAAATATATGGAATTTGCAGGGCCTGGTGGATGTGGCAGTTGGGGGAGATTCGGAAACCCTGGAGGTCAAGCTTGTGGTGACTCCCATTACAATGAAAAGCTGGTACATTATCTGATTCTAATTCTGATGGTGAATTGCAAAGACCTGCTGGTGATGACACATCTGCTACGATAGAGCTTGAAAAAGAAAGGAATGACAAGGAGAGGTGTCAGGATGATGAAATACAAAATGATGCATTGATTATGCCAACAAATATGATTCTGTTGATTCAAAGCTGAATGAAAAGCAGTACAGCCAATTGACAATGAAAAATATAGATAATAAATCTGAAGGTGATTCTGATATTCTGATGGAAAATTAGAGAAATCTTCCGGTGATGACACATCTGCTGCGAGAGAGATTTCTCACAGCAGATGTGTCATCTCTTACAGATTTCTTTGATTTTTCATCAGAATCACATTCAGATTTATTCTCTCTATTTTTCATTGTCAATCAGCTGCATTTCATCTTATTCAGCTCTGAATTAGCAGAGTCATATTTGTCAGTGAATGCCATCATTCTGTACTTCATCTTCCATGTCTGTCTTGGTCATTCCTTTCTTACACATTTGGTATCTGGTAATATGCTCAAAATTTTTCATTTCGAACATGCCAGGGAATTGAACGCTATAATTGTAACTTCAACTTCAAAATTCAACTGGGATAAACTTCATCCATGTTGGAATATTGTAGAAATATGTAGTAATTTCTACCACAAAAATATTGAACTTTCAATTATTTCTAGATAGTCCTATTATGTGGGCTGTGTGGAAGTTTCTAGAAAAAGATAATTTAAAACTAAAATCAGCTATAACTAGTAATTTATAGAGGAAATCTAATCATTGTGGATCTTGAGTTAGAGTGGAAGTGGAATGCAATAACATTCTAAGATGTAATAAAATTTATTAAGTTGATTAATCAAAATTAGGACTGTAGCACTGGAGTTTATAGATTTGTCTTTCTTTGTAAATTTTGAATATTTGTGTTTACTTCCACTCCATCCACCTTTGTTTACAAGCCAAAATTAAACTGTTAAGAAATAGTACTGAATTTCTTCTTTATTAGTTCCTCTGTACAAGTAGGATACTTGATCATTTATCTTATTTTTAACCGAGTCATTTTAAAGAATTTGAAAAATTTATTTATAGTCTATAATTTGAATATTTATAGGTATTTATATAATCAAAAAAAAATTATTTCACTTCTATAATTTGAATATTTATAAATATTGAAATAATCAAAACAAAATTATTTATCTATTGTTCACTAATAAAAATAAAATTTATTTTATTTGTATTTAAAAATCAATAATCCTCATTTTTTTACCTGAAGAACTCTCCTCTTTAATGACCACATCTCTAATTCTTTTTTTACCCAAACCAAATTTGGAGGGGGATATGACAGGGCTAGCACTAGCAGTCTTCTTGATATGTTCAATAATTAGAAGAATCAACCCTTCATGAAGAATGGGTTTCTTCTCCTTCTTCCTATGGTGGGAAATACTCAGACAGAGGCACTGGAGAATATAGTAAGGCGGGGACACCCTAGTTTTATGATGGAAATGATAGAGAAAAACAAATTGGATGGAATGGGCCCCGTTTGAACCTACTATCTAGGGTAACATATTCCACTATCACCATCATAACTGTCACCCAAATTTCTTTGAACAAAGCCACATCATAGCACCCACCAGACACTTTCACCAGAATTTTTTTCAACCTCTTTGCCTTTGGAAAAGTGTTGAATGGCCTTTCATGAAACTTTGTCATCATGGTAAAATTTGATGCCCTTAGTACTAAGACCAGCCACCTCAGCAATGAGTTCCTCCATGATGTTCACTGTGATACTGGCTATAGTGATGGCTCCATCTCTCCAAGAATCAATAAACAACTTTGTGGCACTATCTTTAGCCGCATGAAATCTTTCCATGTAGGTAGAAAGACCACCCTTAGTGAGAATATCCCAGACCTCTGACATATTTTTCCATTTCACATAGTCCTTTGACTCAGAACTTTTATATTTGGCAAAAGAGAAGGTCTCAAATGGTGACATTTTCTAGGAAAAGGCCATAAATGGTGACCTTGTCCAAAGGAATTTTGGATATGATTGAAAAATAGCTCTAGTATCACCCTACATACCTATTTATGGATTTGTATCTAAAATTGTACTTAGATAAAACCTATAGAACTAGAGAAGTGTTGGTGTGTGTGTGTGTCTATATACGGATTGGACTTATTCAGCCCCCTATTTTGGTAATTCCAAACTCCATGAATAGCTTTTAAAATATGTAAAAGTGTATATTGTACTTGTGAATATAGAGTATGTCTAGATTGATAAATAAGATAAAATGCATAAATCTAACCCTATGTGTGAGACATTGAAACCCTAGCATGACCATGAAAACAAAATTGGGTTGAATGCATGTAAATATAAATATTTAAAGTATGAGGTATCAAAGCATAAATATGAAAATTACATGGAAACCATACAAAGCCCTAGATGGAAAAAGTGCTCTTAGATGGAAAAATATTTGATTGAGAAGGGAGAATCTTGAGAAAATTAGTCAATAGAAAGCCCTAGCTATAATGGATGTCATCAAACTCGAGCTTTCACCTTGTAATTTATTATTATAAATAAAATAAGGTTTTCACATTGCACTTAATTTCACTATGCCATAATTAAGCAATTAGGCTACTTTTATAGTGATTTCAAGGGTCATAATTAAGAAGCTGACCAAACAATTTAAGGTCTTTAGAACCCATGAGTGTTGAACCAAATCCTAAAGCTTGGTTCAAGCTCCTAGATCAAGGTTGTAAATGGAGAACATGTGCAAGATAAGGCTATAAATAGAAATATTTTTCTCAGAGATTTTGGTGAATCCTAAGGAGTAGGTCATTGTAAATCTTACATAATTAGATTAAAAAAATAGTTAATTTTTATAATGGGATTAAATTTTGAGGCAAAGAGGAGGTGAAATACTGCCTAAGAGAAAGATTGAATTGTGTGATTGGAAAAAAATAGGGGGACACATGACTTTCATTTGAATTAATCATGCATTAAGTTCAATTATGAAGTCCTAGAATGAAAATGTATAATGTAAATATAGTAATATAGCTAATAAAAAATTGTTAAATTGTAGAGAAGACAGGTAGTTACAATTTAGGATGGTACATGCATAAAAATGATCTTCAATTATCTAAAATTTTACCCTTTCACAATGAATTTATACACTCCAACAGTGTCAGTGCCAACCCTTATGATGTGGATGGTTGGTGGGATTTTCCTACCCACTAATCATATCCTCCTTAATGTCTCTCTCCTAGTGTGTGGACTCATGTTGGATGCATCACTCCCTCATTAGATTTCATATGAGTCCTACAATAGAATTTATCACCTTTCACATGATATTTCCTATTCATATAGAGTATTTTAATATATACCATCTTATATATTTATATGTATCACATTTGTAGATATATTTAGTGATATGATTAAATACATGAAGATATAAAAACCATTTCTACATTTTCCTTTAATGCCATTAAAAAAAACACATCCCACTCAACCTCAAAAAAAAAAACTCATCCCTAGAATCATCCCTTTGTCAAAAAAATATCATCTATATTTACATGTCTCCAAGGATATTTGGTCTATAGCTAATCCTTTCGATGCTAAACATCCTTTAGCTCTATTATTTCCCTTACTACCTTTCCAGCCTTACAATCTCTCCCCTACCAACAGTTTCCACTAATACTTCCCTACTCATATATATATATATATATATATATATATATATATATATATATATATATATATATATATATATATATATATATATATATATATATATATATATATATATATATATATATATATATATATATATATATATATATATATATATATATATATAACTCTACCTTATTTCCCCTTTCCTTTGATCTCTTACCATATTTCCTATCTATTTAGTTACTCATATATGACCCCTACAACCTATCTATCTAGTCTCTCTTTCTTATCATATCTAATATGTTTATATTAGGTATATCTAATCCATTTTATCAAATTTGAAAATATTATATGTGATGTTAATTAGGATTGTACCTATAGTGGAATGAGAAATTTCAGCTATCATATTGGAACATAGATATTCTCTTTTGTTGTGGTATATATATATATGTGTGTGTGTGTGTGTGTGTGTGTGTGTGTGTGTGTATGTATGTATGTATGTATGTATGTATGTATATATGTATATATATATATATATATATATATATATATATATATATATATATATATATATATATATATATATATATATATATATATATATATATGTATGTATGTATGTATGTATGTATGTATGTATGTATGTATGTGTATTATGTATATATA
>BSBK01012630.1:0-2500 GCA_027943335.1 Chamaecyparis obtusa
CATCAAATTATATCAAAAAAACAATTCTACATCTACTATATAAAGTCAAAATTCTAGAAAGAATCTCAAAAACATGAGTATCAAGGTGTACCTCATCTAGGGGCATCTCATCCTCTACAACTCTCCTTAGAACCTCTATCCTCATCAGTTGCAATTCATGCTTCCTCAGCATCTTCTCCCTTCTTCACAAGAGAAAACAAAGTTAATGTTACAAATGAGCTATCAAAAAGGTAATGAATAACTTATAATCACTTTTAAGGTTAGTTATCTTTTTTATATTCTATAGTTATCTTTTAATAACAAATTCTCTTTCATTAATATCCATCTTCATTTTTTTTATCATAAATAGATCTAGAAAGCTCCTATTTCCACACCATTATAGTCTAGAATCATGATTTAGTTTCCTTGCTATCCAAATACTTTTTGAAATATTTTGAGTTTATCTTGAATGGTTTTGATAAGCATTTGTCAACAATTGTCATTCATAGTTTGTTGCGGCATACATGATTCCTTGTTTCACCTTCCTAAGAGAAAGCCAAAATAGGGGGGAGTATAGCTACCCATGAGCTTCATCATTTCCTTAGTAAGCCCTGGGTGATTTATGTTTTCACTGAAATTTGATTTTTAGGTTGTGATTACTAACAATTTCTTGAAGGTTCTCCATATTGGGGGCTTTGATATATCATTTTCCATTTACTAATTTTCTTTGTACTTTATCTTTCATATGCATGTAGTGTCATATATAGCTAAAGTGGGGGATAAATGTACCATCTAAATTGTAAGCATTTGTGTGCTCTACAATTTAATAATTTTTTAGCACCTACCTTTATTGTATTTACATTATACATTTGCATTTGAGGACTTCATAATTACACTTAATGCATACCTAATTCAAATATGGGTCATCTAATCTCTCCAACTTGTGGAAAATCAACGAAGGATCTAATTTCTAGACATCCTTCTCTATTTTCCTCCAATCATAAAATTTATTCCATCACCTAGGTCCTATATCACCTTTTGACCTCATAATTCAATCCTGACACCAGAATCAGCTACAACTTTAGATCTTGCACTTGTAGATTGATTGTGATCCACCTATCAAATTTAAACCTTTCTTGGTGGACTAGGTTGGATGATTCAACCTAGTCCTAGACTAGGTCAACCAAGTCGACCTTGTCCTAGGAATTCAGGCTCATAATTAGGGTTGGGGTCCTTCTTGATGCATTTGGAGGGTTTCCAGATTTGTGGTCAACCTACTTAATTTTATCTCTTGGATACACTATAAAAGCAACCTTATTCTTCATTTTGGCATAATGAAATCAAGTGCAAGGTGAAAGCCCCAATTTGATTACAATGAGCAATTACAAGGTGGAATCCCTAGTTTGCTAACATCCATTGAAGCAAGTGTTTTCTATTGAAGAATACATCCATCAATTTCAAGCATCAATGTCAAGTGTCTATAATTTCAATCAAGCATTCAAGACATATAATACATCAATTTCTACATCATCATGGAGTTTCAAATGGATCATGAGGATGGCTAGGAGTACTTTTTCCACTTAGGGCTTGGTATGATTTCCTTGTTATTTTTAGATCTATGCATTGATGCTTCATATGTTCATGTTTACACTTTAGATCTATGATTATTTGCATGCATTAAATTAAAAATTGTTTGTATTTACATGCTATGGTTTCACTCTATCACACATAGTGTTAGATCTATGTATTTGTATTCATTTAGCAATCTATACATACTCTAGGTTCATAAGCACATCACATTTTACATATCCTAATGGATATTCATGGAGGTGGGAATCACTAAAATGGGGGGTTGACTAAGGAAAACCCCTATATAGCCCCAAACACACACATTTTCTCAGATCTACAAGTCTCAAAAGCTCAAATTTAGGTATAGTTCTAGAGACAGAGCCCGGAGGTTATGATAGTATTGCCTTGCAAATTTGAGCAAAAAAGTGTAGGACTAGGTCAACTAACTCAACCTAGTCCCAAGACTAGGTCATCTAGGTCAACCTCATCCTCCCAAAAATTAATAAAAATCTCATGGGAGTCAGTTATAGGTCTTATACTACTAGATCTAAAGTTACAAATAGTTTTGAGACTCCGACAGTCATTTACATTTACATATCATTTGTAAATCTCTATTGGGATCAACCAAATCCATCCCTACAAGGCATAAATCTCGAGTTGGCACCCTTCCCTTGGTTGTGCTTATCAGATCTATCTTGTAGGAAAGGGCTTGACATTCCAATCTATAATGCATTGATTTGGTGAGTAATCTACATCCTAGTATTTCTCAACATTTACCATTATACATATAGAATATAATAGTATAATATATTTAATTTTTACTTTTAATTTAATAGTATTTAAGAAATATTTAGTGCAAGTTTTTTTCCCAATAAATAATAGTGTAATTTTATAGAAGAGCATTTTATTGAAGGCATAGTTGATATTCATATTAATTTTCCTTACTACCTTA